>JACEEZ010002771.1:420000-422500 GCA_016584305.1 Chionoecetes opilio
AAAAGTGAGGAAGAAAGAAATTTTAGTAAACACACGAAGAATAAAATAATGATAAAATTAAATAAAGACGAAAATAACAAAGAAGGTCAGCGAACACGAAAAAAAAGAAGAAATTAAAAGAGTAAGAAAAAGAGGAAGAAAGAAATTTTAGTAAACACACGAAGAATAAAATAATGATAAAATTAAATAAAGACGAAAATAACAAAGAAGGTCGGTGAACAGAAAAAAAAAGAAATTAAAAGAGTAAGAAAAAAGAGAAAGAAAGAAATTTAAGTAAAAACACGAAGAATAAAATAATGATAAAATTAAATAAAGACGAAAATAACAAAGAAGGTCAGCGAACAGAAAAAAAAAGAAAAAAAAATAAGTTACGAAAAAAAAAGGAAGAAAGAAATTTTAGCAAACACACGAAGAATAAAATAATGATAAAAATAAATAAAGACGAAAATAACAAAGAAGGTCAGCGAACAGGAAAAACAAGAAATTAAAAGAGTAATAATAATGATGCGAAAATTGGATGCGAAGATTGGAAAAGAAAAGAAGAAAAAAATTCACGTATATACACAAAGAACATAATATATATTTGTATTATTAATGACTCAGCAACAACAAATAAACAGCTATGACACGTAGCCTAGGATATAATATAGTACGTAACGCTTGAGTAACAGTCACGCATGCAACGATATATATAAACAGAAGTAGCGAAGCAGTAGTAACACCTCATGTGTAACTTTGTATTTTTTTTTCGAGAACGCATGACTAAATTATCAGAAAGAAGGAAGTGTAGCCATAGTTTTTTCTCTCTCTCTCTCTCTCTCTCTCTCTCTCTCTCTCTCTCTCTCTCTCTCTCTCTCTCTCTCTCTCTCTCTCTCTCTCTCTCTCTCTCTCTCTCTCTCTCTCTCTCTCTCTCTCTCTCTCTCTCTCTCTCTCTCTGTGCAGTTATATATATGATGTATTGAAATTATATACGTAAGGGATGTGTCACCATAGTAGATGTGTTTCGTTTGTTTGTTTTAGGTTAATATGAAATATGTAGGAGTATAAATTTGGACAAATATGAGGAAATTATACATGTAATAAGGTAAAATGTTTGTGAAACTTTTGTCAATAAACTAATAATAATAATAATCTCTCTCTCTCTCTCTCTCTCTCTCTCTCTCTCTTTCTCTCTCACTAGTTACACAAGAATTGTCAGAAAGCAGCAATTGTCGGGCGGTAATGATCGAACGGCCATAGCTTACTGAACTGTGAAGTAACGGATTGACGGTTAAGGCTCGTCAGTACATAGTACATATACATAGAATATATACATAGTAGTAGTAGTATCAGTAATAATAGTAGCAGTAGTATTAGTAGTAGTTATTGTTGCAGTGGTATACTATAAGTGCATGGTGGTAGCAGTGGCAATCGTAGTAGTAATAGTAGCAGTAGTATAGAAGTCGTAATAGTAGTAGTTGTAGTATTAGAAGTCGTTGTAGTTATTGCTGTAGTGGTATAGTAGCAGTGTCAGTCATAGTAGTAATAGTAGAAGCAGTAGTAGTAGTTACCAAGCAGCAATAATTTACCGGTATATATAATAACAACACTTAATAACACACCTAAAATTACCAACAAAACGCTAATCTAAACCCAGAGTGAGTGAGGTAAGTGGAGGTGGGTGGTGACAGGAGGCGGGCGGCGATGGCAGTGCTGAAGGAGGCGGTGAAGGAGGAAGAAGTGATGGATGAGCCTAGCGGGGCTGCGGTCTGCGTGGAGGGGCGCGCTGGGCTTTACAAGAAACTGTTTACCGCAATGAGGATGAAGGAGGGGCGAGGCGAGGGCGAGGAGAGGGGAAGGAGGGGGGAAGGAGGGAGGGAGGGGGCGAGGAAGGGGCGAGGAGGGGGCGAGGAGGGGCGAGAAGGGGGCGAAGAGTTGTTCCGCACCATCTACCCCCTTCCACCCCCTCCTTGTGGCTGTAAGGGAATGATGGGTTAGGTTTCTTTCAAGAGATTTTCTGCTCTTCTTATTCGTCTGCTGTTTGGTGACCGCCCTCTTATTTGTGGCTTCATTTTCTTTCCAAATCACATAGGAAGGTTTTTACATCCTTCCCACTCGTTATTTTTGAGTCTTTTACTTACTTATGGTTTTTGCTTATCTGTTTATTTGGTTTTTGTATCGGGTTTTATAAGGAGCACCGTTATCATTGCTTTGTGCTATACAGGAGTTCGCTGACCATCTTTCCTTTTACTCCTATATACTACGTAACCTCATTTGTATAGGTATAGTCCTAATTCGGTTAATTCCGGTTTTGGTATAATCTGAATGAATTTGTTTTTCGGCTTAATTCGGTTTTTAATTTCGGTTTTGTTCGGTTTGTATTGGGCATGTCTGAATTCAGCTTGTTCCTTCCGTATTGAGACAAAGCTGTACTTTAAGAAACTACAGTTCTTTTCTCTTTTCAATCTCCATTGTCCTTTTTTCCACCCCTTCTTCAGCCACTATTCCAAGTGGTTCACGA
>JACEEZ010002771.1:430000-437500 GCA_016584305.1 Chionoecetes opilio
GAATCATGATACACAAAAATATATTAGTGAATCATGATACACAAAAACATATTAGTGAATCATGATACACAAAAACATATTAGTGAATCATGATACACAAAAACATATTAGTGAATCAAGATACACAAAAACATATTAGTGAATCATGATACACAAAAACATATTAGTGAATCATGATACACAAAAACATATTAGTGAATCATGATACACAAAAACATATTAGTGAATCATGATACACAAAAACATATTAGTGAATCATGATACACAAAAACATATTAGTGAATCATGATACACAAAAACATATTAGTGAATCATGATACACAAAAACATATTAGTGAATCAAGATACAGATGACGGAGTGAGCACTCAGGAAACTCTGAATATTTTAGTAAAGATTTTTTTCCTAATGCAACTTAAACGAAATGTACTTGAAATCTAAGAAAAAAACGAAAAAATAGTTCCAGGACCAAATCATAAAGAACTCAATCTTTTTTATAGAACTGAAATTTCAACTTCAAAAATACACACAATTGGTATTTTTACATCGACGTAATGTTTATCATTATTGGAAACACTCCATCGTGCATCATGCCTTCTGCGTACACGTGTGCACCTTCATGTACGTGTTGTATCCCACATGCTTATGTATTTTTTTAATGTGCACACACCGTACGAGTTATGCGTGTACGTGTACGTGTGCTTGGCTATCAAACCTACCAGTGATGTACGTGCTTTAAGTCGGTTTGCATTTTGGACCTAAACTTAAAATAAAATAAATCACTCTGATGAAGATAACTTGCATACCTCGCTCCGCCCAAGACCCAAATAGTTCCACTGACAGTCTATAACAGTGGTTCCCAACTTTTTTGTGTCGTTTCCCCCTTCCCCCTCAACCATCCGAATTTCCCCTTTCATGCGGACGAAGAAAAAGGTAGCCAAAACACAAAATATAATTGCTTATTAACACAAATAACCTACTAACAAATAGAAGCCAACACAAAATGTACTTGCTTAATAACACAAATAGTAAGTTAAAGTCCTCTCTTTAATAGTAACTTAAGTCATTTAGTTACTAATTGCTTATAATTCATATTTCCATTAGGACAAATTTCCCCCCTTGAATCCTGAAATTTCCTCCTGGTTGGGAAATGCTGCTCTATAATATGTAGACTGCATATGTATATAGACTGTGGTTCCTCCGAGACCTGATGAGGAGCCAAGACGCCGCCCTAAGTATGCCAAGTCAAAAAGCATGGTCGTAGCGCCTCATTACGACCCGCCACGACCCACTGTGTTCTCCCTCACGTTGCTACTTGGTTATGTCACGTTATGTTATGGTTATGTCTTGGTTATGTTATGTCACATGTCACGTCTTCGTCAGGAGGTAATTATTCATGCTCTATTTATGTCTGTTTCGTCTTTTCGTAATGTAGCCGCCATCTTCTTCATCGTATACAGGCGTCATTATTACCTCCGCCAACGAAGTTGGAGGGGTTATGTTTTCACCCCGATCTGTCTGTCTGTCTGTCTGTCTGTCTGTCTGTTTGTTAGTGTACAGGATTTCTCGAAAAGTTACCAATAGATTTGGACCAAACTCAGTATACCAAGTCTATTTGGTTTAAGGAAGAACTGATTTACTTTTGGATGAAATCTATTGACAACTGTTGCCATGGCAACCAATAGATGAAATATTCGGCCGGAGGTATGCGCTCATACTGAGTGCTATATATATAATATATATATATATATATATATATATATATATATATATATATATATATATATATATAGTATATATATATATATATCTATATATATATATATATTATAGATATATATATTAATATATATATATATATATATTATATATATATATATATAATCACAACTGTTGCCATGGCAACCAATTGATGAAATATTCGGGCGGAGGTATGCGCTCTACTGAGTGCCCCCCCCCCCTAGTTGTTACTGTTATTGCTATGATAATGTGCTTTGGTGGATTTTTTTTCCTCTCTCTCTCTCTCTCTTCTCTCTTCTCTCTCTCTCTCTCTCTCTCTCTCTCTCTCTCTCTCTCTCTCTCTCTCTCTCTCTCTCTCCTCTCATCTCTCTCTCTCTCTCTCCCTCTCTCTCTCTCTCTCTCTCTCTCTCTCTCGTATACACCCCATAACCTTAAAAATTCAGAACACTTAAGGAAAACAACACACAGCTTTCAGAACATTACTAACAGTGTTAAATATATTACTAAACTCCTCTCTTAAAGTAATCGTCCAGACCCATTTTTTCTTTGCATAATTATGTTGAATGTTCATTCAAAATACCTAATCCACAAAAAAATATTCTTTCCACGCCTTATTTCCCTAAAAACATGACTTTTGTAAAAAGCGCAGCAAAAACAACAGCCCCATTCCAGCCGTGGCGGGAAACTTGCTGGTGAAGTCACGGCTGGCGTCCTCCCAGCCCGGCCCTGATACATATACACGTAAACTCAGAAAAAATATAGTACTTGAATAATTTTGGGTGTTTCTGATATTATTTTTTTTGCGATATGGCATATACCTGCATCCTTTATGGGTGCAGCAAGAAAGCTGTGCCTTTCCAGAGAGCTTAGCACCCATTTTCGAACTATACGGCCACGATATATGTGTAGAGCGCCGGGGAGAGACGGGCGAGAGGCGCGCAGCCAGACCAATCTGCTTCACACCGCCCGCCTCTCCCCAGCACTCCAAACATATATCGTGACCGAATAGGTCGGAAATGGGTGCTAAGCTCTCTGGAAAGGCACAGCTTTCTTACTGCACCCATAAAGGATGCAAGTATATGCCATATCGCAAAAAAAAATATCAGAAACACCCAAAAATCTTCAAGTACTATATTTTTTTCTGAGTTTACATGTATTTGTATCAGGGCCGGGCTGGGAGGCTTTCTGCCGTGACGTCACCGAGCCATGGTCCGTCGTCTGCTGGTCGTCAGTTGTGTTTTGAGAGCTCGGGGAATTTACAGCTTTGAATGCGGATCATTTAAAAACGGGTGACTGGATGCAAAAAGAGACAACATATGTTGATATACTCGATCATGGCTATATTTTGACTGCATTAAATCAGGAATGATGAAATGGTCTGGACGATTACTTTAAGGAAGATATTGAGGCTATTATAAATTATACTACCAATTAAATCCTGTGACGCCGATATTCATTTCACTGGGTATAAACATAAAAATTACAACATAAATAATAAAAAATAGCAGAAAAACAAAACCATACAAAACATAAACAGACCAACCAATGCCATGCAAACAAAACAACAAAGACAAAGAAACTAAGTAACTAAAAGAACTAGTAAGAAACTAAACTAACTCTTCCTAAGATAATTAGTATATACATATGTACCAGACTTCAACATATGTATCCAGAAAATAAGCAAAACGAGAAGGAAATTAGTAGACAGTAAAGAAGAAGAAAACTCAAAGCCAATTAGTATATACGTCATATGTACCAGACTTCAACATATGTATCCAGAAAATAAGCAAGGCGAGAAGGAAATTAGTAGACAGTAAAGTAGAAGTAAACGCAACAAACGAGGAGCAGAAATGATTCACCATAACATTAGCTAAAATTCAGGTTGTAAGAAAAGCAGCCATTATACATGAAGACGCTATCACCACTCTAATGACATAAATCAAGAATAATAGAATAGCCAAAACAGCAAACAGTAGAGTTGGATTGTAGCATGTGGAAGTGTGCTTAGTATATGAACATCCTGCGGAAATGAAAAAGAGTGAAGCATTCGAGTATTTTCATATCGAGATGCTATAGGACTGAAGCAAGGTATTAGGACTTACTGAAGCATAATATAGTAGTACTTCAAAGTGTGGATATGCTGGAGAGATGACATACTATACCTACTACTATACTACTACTACAACTAACGATTACACTGATATACTACTACTACACTACTCTAAGCACTATTACTACTACTGATACTATACACTTACATACACTAACTAATACTATAATACTCACTAACTAACAACTACTACTACTTTACTCTCTCTCTTATACTACTAACCTCCTGTCATGTAAGAAGGCGTCACACCCCCACCCACTCTAAGGCACTCAACATATGCGTGAGTTTCTGATTGTCACGGCCTCTAAATAATGTGATTGAGGGAAGGATAGTTGACTTTAACACACTCTCTCTCTCTCTCTCTCTCTCTCTCTCTCTCTCTCTCTCTCTCTCTCTCTCTCTCTCTCTCTCTCGCTCTCGCTCTCGCTCTCGCTCCCTCTCCTCTCGCTCTCGCTCTCGCTCTCGCTCTCGCTCTGCTTTCTCTCTCTCTCTCTCTCTCTCTCTCTCTCTCCTCTCTCTCTCTCTCTCTCTCTCTCTATCTCTCTCCTCTCGCCTCGCTCTCGCTCTCGCTCTCTCTCCTCTCTCTCTCTCTCTCTCTCTCTCTCTCTCTCTTCTCTCTCTCTCTCTCTCGTTCTCTCTCTCTCCCTCTCTCTCTCTCTTTTCTCTTCTCTCCTCTCTCTCTCTCTCTCTCTCTCTCTCCTCTCTCTCTCTCTCTTCTCTCTCTCTCTCTCTCTCTTCTCTCTCTCTCTCTCTCTCTCCTCTCTCTCTCTCTCTCCTCTCTTCTCTCTCTCCTCTCTCTCTCTCTCTCTCTCTCTCTCTCTCTCTCTAATAAATGAGGGTGGTGTTTAAGACCTTGCAACACACCAGATTCCTTCGCAAAGACTCGATTCACGCTGCTTAATTCTCCTTCCTTGAAAGTATAAGAAGAAAAAACGAATTGGGGATAAATTCTCGGGGGTTTGGATAACAGTAAAAGTAATTAAGCACAAAAAGATTCTTAACGTTACAACGTGATGGTTTTATCCTCTGTTATTTACTATCTTTGTGTTAAATGTTCTTTTCTTTATGTTGTTAAAACACTTAAAGTCTGTCTAGATAAATTCTTATATAATATATATAGTAAACAGTCCTCCGATAAAGTTTTTCTAGCCCGCATGAATAAATATTACTATAGTTAATCATATTACATTACATTATATTATAGTTGATACTTTATCATATACATTCTACACTCTCAGAAATGGGGGGTATATTAAGGGTAGAATTGTTACATCGCACCATCACTACCCTTTTTAAACCCTATGTCCAGGCTGGAGGGTAGATGCTGCCGATTATACCCTTCATCTACCCTTTATCTACCCTTTTTAAACGAGAGGGTTGGAAAAGGGTATATTTGCGTCGAACCGAAAGGGTATATTTGGAAGGGTAGAAAAAGGGTAGCAGTATTTCATCACTACAAACACCCTTTTTCTACCCTTTTCCTACCCTTTTTTTCTAAGAGTGTATTAGTGCTACTGTTTTTAGGATACATTTTTTCCCCATTTCTCAGCTTCCATTACTTTTCCAACAGAATTTTAACGACAGCCATGCATCTTTGCCATCAAGTTTTCACACTCTATGATGAGACAATTCCTATAGTTCCTTTAGTAAGTCATTCCTATAGTCCCACTACCAGCCTCGTTTAGACTAGGGAGAAATCTGGTGTTTGTTTCTTCCTTTGTAATTTTTGACAGAGGAAATAAAGGCGTAAATAGGAGGAAAATTAAATAAAGGCAAAATAAATGTAATATATATACGGTGCCGAACGGGATATCGCCACAGCGTCATGCCTGCACGATGAAATGAGACGCCACAGTATTAAAATCTTGCTGAGGAGGAGGAGGAGGAGGAGGAGGAGGAGGAGGAGGAGGAGGAGGAGGAGGAGAGGAGGAGGAGGAGGAGGAGGAGGGAGGAGGAGGAGGAGGAGGAGGAGGAGGGAGGAGGAGGAGGAGGGAGGAGGAGGAGGGAGGAGAGGAGGAGGAGGAGGAGGAGGAAAGGAGGAGGAGGGAGGAAAAAGACGAGAAGGAGGAGAGGAGGAGGAGGAGGAGGAGGAGGAGGAGGAGGAGGGAGGAGGAGGAAGTAAAAGATGCGGACCAAGAAGTATTTTTATAATGAAGACCTGAAATTCCTCCACAGTCGGCCAATGGTCACGTAACACAAAATAACGCTGTGCTCCTCACTATACAGATGTCCTCATGTATGTATATTAAGTTGTTTTTATTCCTGTATGCCTTCAGTTGAAAATTTAATTATTATCATTATCACTATTGTATACCACTAAGCCTTCTGGAGGATGACTCTGAAGGAGGGGAAGACGGGAAGAAAAAGAGGAAGAAGAGGAAGAAAAAGTGACAAGAAAGACTATGGTGATAAAGTTAAATAGAAATGAAGGGATGAAAAAATTATATATAAACGTAAGATATAAGAAAACAATGAGAACCAGATGAATGATGATGAGAGGATGAGAGAGAGAGAGAGAGAGAGAGGCGAGAGAGAGAGAGAGAGGAGAGAGAGAGAGGAGAAAAGGAGAGAGAGAGGAGAGAGAGAAGGGGGGGGAGAGGAGAAGAGAGAGGAGACAGGAGAATAGGAGAGAGAAGAAAGAAGAGAAAGAGAGACAAGGAGGGGAGCTGACAGATTTAGGGCAATGTGACAGGTTTATGAGGCGTCTTTGTCCACACCCTTCACTTAACACCACACACACGCACACCACCACACACACACACACACACCACACACACACACACACACACACACACACACACACACACACACACACACACACACCACTTTCCATCCTATTTTTTTTTAGTGTGTGAGTATGTTTGTATTAGTTTGTGTGTGTGTGTGTGTGTGTGTGTGTGTGTGTGTGTGTGTGCGTGCGCGCGTGTGGAGGAGGTGGTATAATGGTGGTGGTGGTACAGTATACAAAATGACAATCGCAACAGCAGCAAAGCAATATACGTGGTGGTGGTGATGATGGTGGATGCAGCTTGGCAGTAATTAACCCCTTGAGGCCAAGAACATAATTTCCATTGTAATTTGGGTACCATCAGACAATTTTAGTGAATATAAGCAATATTTTATAGATATGACCTGTTTCCTTGTCCACTAGCTAATTTGGTATATTCAGTTACATTTCGTAATTTTATGGCTCGACAACATACAATTTTTTATAGCAAAGGAAAAATCTGGGTGTGAAGGGGTTAATAGTAGTGGTGGTGGTGGTGGTAGTGGTGAGTTGTGGTGGTGGTGGTGGTAGTGGTGAGCTGTGGTGGTGGTGGTGGTAGTGGTGAGTTGTGGTGGTGGTGGTAGTGGTGAGCTGTGGTGGTGGTGGTAGTGGTATAACAGTGTAAAAAAAAAAAAAATAATAATAGTAGTAATATAACAGTGGTTAACAGTGCATGGTGGTGGTATAAAAAAAAATAGTGTTGGTGGTAGTGGTGGTGGTTGCAGGGTGGCAGTAATTATTAGTAGTGGTATTATAGTGGTTGTGGTCAGTGGCGGCTCGTGGCATAGGGCTGCAGAGCTGCAGCACCCCCAGACACTCACTGCCAGGTGTATGATGCCTTTAGAGACACAGCAGAATTGATACACTACTAACAAATATATCATA
>JACEEZ010002772.1:0-12142 GCA_016584305.1 Chionoecetes opilio
TTAACTAGGCTATAATACTGAGAATTCGTCATTATGATTGTATGTAATTCGTATAATGAAAAATTTGTATTATGGTTTACAACTTTCTACGACAATTTGTTTTTTTCATTTAATTATGTGCCTCTTTGCCCTATGATCATGATTAATTCAACCTTTGTCTTAATTTCTTTATTTGTATATGTATATTGAATGGTTTGCATATACAGATATACCTTTATTTTGTTTTAGGCTGAAGTATCTGGAGGCAGCCACCTACATCGTGTATCCCAGGATGTACTTCTGGACCTGTGTGATGGCGGACATAAGAAGACAAAGGTAAGCTGTAATGGTAACACAAAATGATGGTCTGATGAAGTCAACAGGAATTATTGTAGGGTAGGGTGTAGGTGTAGGGTGTAGGGGTAGGCATTCTGCTAAAAAACACACTTGCAATGCAGATCATCTATGTTATGTATTTGTGTCAATGCATCCACTGTAATTCCTTTGTATTAAAATGTAATTCTAGTTTTATTTCATTAAGTGACTCATTGGGTAATGTCCATTTTTGTATGAAAAAAAACTAATTTATCCATAGCGTATTCCTTAAACTTTGTTATATTAAAGATAACATAAAGTAAGCATTTAATGTTTTGCATTTCAATGGATTCTTGTAAGAGCATAAAAAATAAGGAAGCTACAAGAGGCCGCGAGCCCTACACGTGGTAGTTCCTGAAAAACTTCTTGTACAGTTATATTGTATGTACGTAATTTCTTTTATGATTAATGGAATGGCACAGGTCAGTACCAGCTAGAAAAGTGAATGAAACACTACTGCAAGCACTTGTTTTTGGTGACAAAGATAGATAAATTAATGAAAGTTATCTGAGTACCTATATGTTGCATAAAGCTTCTTAAATTTTCCAATTGGGAGAAAAAATGACTAATAAGTTATGAGTTATGGATATAAATTTAACAGTTTTTAAACCCTCATCTTTCTGTTTAAACGTCAGATTTTCCAATAATGTCTTATAAGGTCCGACGGTCGATGATGCGTATATAAAAAAATGATTAATGTTTTTCACGTTTTAGTGACTATGTAATGGTTGTAGTAGACAGAATTTGATGTAAAATATCAAACTACATGTATAATAAAAATTGTGACTCCCTCAAAACAGGACATAGCAAGATGTTGGAGGCCTTGACTTTATCAGAGCTGCAAGACCACCTGATGCTGGCAGGGAGCAGTGACGCCATGCAGAGGGAAGGCGTGGCTGACAAGGAGGTGTGTTGTATGCATATTTGATGTGATTATAAGAAAAAAGAAATCCATGATGAACTGTTTATAAATACATCAGGTCTTGGGTATTTGGGTGGTAGCAAGATTAATAGACAACTATCATACAGACATATTAAAAGTATAGATCTTGGTTGGTAGGTGGTATTGGCCTTTCTTTACAATTTTTTTCATCCAATTTTCAGCTCACGTTGTTGGTATTACTGGGAGAGGATTTTGTTGGCCAGCAGCAAAGCCCTGAAGCCAGAAGTTTACATTAAAGACTTAAGCGATGCAATGGAAACTTTTTTTGAGCAGGAAGGATCAAAATAAGTTCATTTATAAACCCAACTGGTAAAGAATTGTTGAGGTGATTGATGATTTGCTTAACCCCTTCACGCCCACATCTTTCTTTTGCTATATAAAATTGGTCTGTTCTCAGCCATAAAATAACGAAAAGTAACTAAATATACCAAATTAGCTAGTGGACAAGGATACTAAACAGGTCATAATCTATAAACATTGCTTATATTCACAAAAAATCGTCTAATGGTACCCAAATTATAATAGAAATTACGTTCTGGGCCTCAAGGGGTTAATATGTTATAGCGAGTGATTGATTATATTATAATTGTACCTAGTTTCTTTTATACTTTATTCTGTATATCAAAAGTGTTGCAAGTTAAGGAATGCAAAAGAAGCATTGTATAGGCTAGTGTTAGCCATAGAGGAAGAAAAAGACCAGTATGCATATACAGGTTGAAGTTCCCAAACTCTGCATCCCAAGACTCGCAAAAACCCAAAACTCGCTATGGTTCCGGGATTTTCCAAACACGGCAGAACACCCAAAACCCGGCGTGTAGTTGCCGGGTCGGCCGCTAGGTGCCACCACACTAGGCCGCTTGGTTTCTCCCGCCGATTTGTTTGTTGTTTATTGTTTCAGTGTGTTGTGACTGTAGAGTTGTGTACACTGTTATTTTGTGTACTTCTACAGGTCTGTTATTGGTATTATGGCTAATTTTTTACTGTGATTTTTTCATGTGATTTTCATGCTTTTTTCCCCTTAATATATCTACGTTCTAAAAGTCGAAAAATTCCATTACTCGGCTCGGCGCTGGTCCCGAGGTTGCCAAGTTTGGGAACTTCAACCTGTAGTAACAAATCATGATTACAGGCATCCCATAAATAATACAGGAGCAAAGATGGGATGGGTTTGGACATGTAACTGTAATGCTTTTAAAGTAGTAAGAGCTGGAGTAATGACTAAGGTTTTCAGTGGTTTAATGAGGAGGATACAGTAGGTTTAACAGAGGAAGTAGTAGTAGGAGGAGGATACAGTAGGTTTAACAGAGGAAGTAGTAGGAGGAGGATACAGTAGGTTTTTAAAAGAGGAAGGTAGTAGGAGGAGGATACAGTAGGTTTAACAAAAGTAGTAGGAGGAGGATACAGTAAAGGGTTTAACAGAGGAAGTAGTAGGAGGAGGATACAGTAGGTTTAACAGAGGAAGTAGTAGGGGGAGGGTACAGTAGGTTTAACAGGAAGAGTAGGAGGAGGATACAGTAGGTTTTTTCAGAGGAAGTAGTAGGACGAGGACTACAGTAGGTTTAACAGGAAGTAGTAGGGGAGGATACAGTAGGTTTAACACAGGAAGTGAGGAGGAGAATACAGTAGGTTTAACAAAAAGTAGTAGGAGGAGGATACAGTAGGTTTTAACAGAGGAAGTAGTAGGAGGAGATACAGTAGGTTTAACAGAGGAATAGTAGGGAAGAGGATACAGTAGGTTTAACAAAAAAGTAGTAGGAGGAGGATTTCCGTAGGTTCAACAGAGGAAGTAGTAGGAGGAGGATACAAATAGGTTTAACAGAGGAAGTCCCCGACTGGAAGTGGATAAATGAGGAGAAGTTTTCGGGTAGAGTTTAAACGACTTTGGCCTAGGGCTGTGACCATTGAGAAAGGGTGTGATCCTTGTTTAGCCGTGGTTTTGTTATGGTGATGATGATGCGTCTGTAATTTGGGTACCTTTAGACGATTTTTAGGGGAATAAAGAAATAAATAGATATGCCCTTTTTATTTTGCTTGTCCCTAACAAATTTTGGGTTATTCATTTATATTTCGAATTTTTTTGGCTAAAACCAGATGATTTTTTTTAACAAGGAAAGATTTGGACGTGAAGGGGTTAATTCCTTTATAAACATACATACGTACTAAATTTAAAAATCATTGCAGAGGGGAATTGTGAAGTGTACATAAACCACTCATACACTGACTTAAAGACTGCACTCTGCCTTTAAAAGGGGTATTTTTGTATTGTATTTTGGAGATATGTATTGGGTTGTATTGTATTGAGTGTATTGTATTGTATTGTATATGAGAGTATTTTATTGTTTTGCATGAGAGTTTGTATTGTATTGAAAGAAGTATTGTTTTTGTATTGTTTGAGAGTTTTGTATTGTGTTGTACATGAGAGTATTGTATTGTATTGTTATGAGTGTTTTGTATTGTATTTATATGAGGTATTGTATTGTGTTGTTATGATGTATTTATTGTGTTGTACTGAGAGTATTGAAATGTATTGTAATATGAGAGTATTGTATTGAAATGTAATTTTGAAGTATGTATTGTTGTAATGAGAGTATTATTGTATTGTATATGGTGTATTGTATTGTGTTGTAAAATGAGAAGTATTGTATTGTATTGTACATGAGAGTATTGTATTGTTTTGTATATGAGTGTATGATTGATTGATATGAGAGTATTGTATTTGTGTTGATATGAGTGTATTGTATTGTTGTTGTACTGAGGAGTATTGTTTGTATTGTATATGAGTGTATTGTATTGTAATTGTATATGAGAGTATTTGTATGATTGATATGAGAGTATTTTTGTTTTTGTACATGAGGTATTGTATTGTTGTACATGAGAGTATTGAATTGTATTGTAATGAAAAGTTTTATTGTATGTAAAATGATTTGTATGTATGTTTTTGATATGAGAGTATTGTATGTATTGTATATGGATGGTATTGTATTGTATTTATTGAGAGTATTGTATTGTATTGTACATGAGAGAAATTGTATTGTGTTGTAATGAGAGTATTGTATTGTATTGTATTGAGTGATTGTATTGTTTTGTACATGAGAGTATTGTATTGTATTGTACATGAGAGTATTGTATTGTATTGTATATGAGATTATTGTATTTGTATTTATATGAGAGTATTGTATTGTATATGAGAGTATTGTATTGTATTGTATGTGAGAGTATTGTATTGTTTTGTATATGAGTGTATTGTATTGTGGTTGTAATATGAGAGTATTTGTATTGTGTTGTACATGAGAGTATTGTATTGTATTGTATATGAGTGTATTGTATTGTATTGTACATGAGAGTATTGTAATTGTATTGTATATGAGAGTTTTGTATTGTATTGTACATGAGAGTTTTGTATTGTATTGTACATGAGAGTATGTATTGTATTGTATATGAGAGTATTGTATTGTATTGTACATGGGGAGTATTTTTTGTATTGTATATGAGAGTATTGTATTGTATTGTAAAAGAGAGTATTGTATTGTATTGTAATATGAGAGTATGTATTGTATTGTTTTATGAGAGTATTGTATTGTATTGTATATGAGAGTATTGTATTGTTTATTGTATGTGAGAGTATTGTTTTGGGGTTTTGTATATGAAAAGTATTGTATTGTATTGTATATGAGTGTATTGTATTTAATTGTACATGAGAGTTTGTATTGTATTGTATATGAGGTATTTTTAATTGTATGTATATGAAGTATTGTATTGGTTGTACATTAAAGAGGTATTGTATTGTTTGTCATGAGAAGAAATTGTATTGTGTTGTACATGAGAGTTGTATTGTATTGTATATGAGAGTATTGTAATTGTATTGTATATGAGTGTATTGTATTGTATTGTATATGAGAGTATTGTATTGTATGTATATGAGTGTATTGAAATTGTATTGTACATGAGAGTATTGTATTGTTTTTTAATGAGAGTATTGTATTGTATTGTATATGAGAGAAATTGAAATTGTATTGTTATGAGAAGTATTGTATTGTGTTGTACATGAGAGTATTGTATTGTATTGTATGTGAGAGTATTTTTTTGTATTGTATATGAGTGTATTGTATTGTATTGTACATGAGGAAATATGTATTGTATTGTATATGAGAGTATTGTATTGTATTGTACATGAGAGTATTGTATTTGTGTTGTACTGAGAGTATTTTTGTATTGTATATGAGTGTATTGTATTGTATTGTATATGAGTGTATTGTATTGTATTGTAATGAGAGTATTGTTTGTATTGTATCTGAAGTAATTTATTGTGTTGTATATGAGAGTATTGTATTTATTGTATATGAGTGTATTGTATTGTATTGTATATGAGAGTATTGTATTGTATTGTATATGAGAGTATTGTATTGTATTGTATATGAGGTTATTGTATGGTGTTGTATATGGAGTATTGTATTGTTTGTATTGAGAGTATTGTTTTTGTTGTTTGAGAGTATTATTGTATTGTATAGGGAGTGTATTGTATTGTGTTGTATATGAGATTTATTGTATTGTGTTGTATATGAGAGTATTGTTTGTGTTGTATATGAGTGTATTTTTATTGTATATGGGTATTGTATTGTATTGTATATGAGAGTATTGTATTGTGTTGTATATGAGTGTATTGTATATTTGTTTGTATTGAGAGAAAATGTATTGTTGTTTGTATATGAGAGTATTGTATTGTGTTGTGAATGAGAGTATTTTTATTGTATTGTATATGAGTGTATTGTATTGTATTGTATATGAGAGTATTGAAATTGTGTTGTATATGAGTGTATTGTATATGAGTGTTTGTATTGTATTGTATATGAGTGTATTTGTATTGTATTGTACATGAGATATTGTATTGTATTGTATTTTTGAGAGTATTGTATTGTGTGTATATGAGGATTTGTATTGTATTGTATAGAGTGTATTGTATTGTATTGTATATGAAGTATTGTATTGTATTGTATATGAGGTATTGTATTGTATTGTATTGAGGTTATTGTATTGTATTGTATATGAGAGTATTGTATTGTATTGTATTGGGTATTGTATGTATTGTTAAGAGTGTATTGTTTTGGGTTTGTATTGAGAGTATTGTATTGTTTTGTATTGAGAGTATTGAAATTGGGTATTGTTATGAGGTATTGTTTTGTATTGTATATGAGAGTTTTGGGTATTGTGTTGTATATGAGAGTATTGTATTGTATTGTAATGAGAGTATTGTATTGTGTTGTACGAGAGTATTGTATTGTATTGTATTGGGAGGTATTGTATTGTGTGTTTACTGGAGTATTGTATTGTATTGTATATGAGAGTATGTTTGATGTATTGAGGATTTGTATTGTTGTTATGAGAGTTTTGGGTATTGTATTGTATATGAGAGTTATTGTATTGTGTTGTACATGGAGTATTGTTTGTATTGTATATGAGAGTTTGTATTGTTTTGGGTACAGGGAGTATTGTATTGTATTGTATATGAGAGTATTGTATTGTATTGTATATGAGAGTATTGTATTGTTTGTATATGAGAGATTGTATTGTATTGTATAGGGAGATTTATTGTATTGTGTTGTACATAGAGTATTGTATTGTATTGTATATGAGTGTATTGTATTGTATTGTATATGAGTGTATTGTATTGTGTTGTACATGAGAGTATTGTATTGTATTGTATATGAGTGTATTGTATTGTATTGTATATGAGAGTATTGTATTGTGTTGTATATGAGTGTATTGTATTGTGTTGTACATGAGAGTATTGTATTGTATTGTATATGAGTGTATTGTATTGTATTGTATATGAGAGTATTGTATTGTATTGTATATGAGAGTATTGGTTTGTTATTGTACATGAGAGTATTGTATTGTGTTGTACATGAGAGTTGTATTGTGTTGTACATGAGAGTATTGTATTGTATTATATGAGAGAAATTGTATTTGTTGTATTATGAGAGTATTGTATTGTATTGTAAAATGAGAGTATTGTATTGTATTGTACATGAGAGTATTGTATTGTATTGTACATGAGAGTATTGTATTGTATTGTATATGAGAGTATTGTATTGTATTGTACATGAGAGTATTGTATTGTATTGTATATGAGAGTATTGTATTGTATTGTACATGAGAGTATTGTATTGTATTGTATATGAGAATATTGTATTGTATTGTATATGAGAGTATTGTATTGTATTGTATATGAGAGTATTGTATTGTATTGTATGTGAGAGTATTGTATTGTGTTGTAAAATGAGAGTATTGTATTGTATTGTATATGAGGTATTGTATTGTATTGTACATGAGAGTATTGTATTGTATTGTATATGAGTGTATTGTATTGTATTGTATATGAGAGTATTGTATTGTGTTGTACATGAGAGTATTGTATTGTGTTGTACATGAGAGTATTGTATTGTGTTGTACATGAGAGTATTGTATTGTATTGTATATGAGAGTATTGTATTGTATTGTATATGAGGTATTGTTTTGGGTAGTATATGAGAGTATTGTATTGTATTGTATATGAGTTTTATTGTATTGTATTGTAATGAGAGTATTGTATTGTATTGTATATGAGAGTATTGTTTTGGGTTTTGTATATGAGAGTTTGTATTGTATTGTATATGAGAGTATTGTATTGTGTTGTACATGAGAGTATTGTATTGTATTGAAATGTGAGATATTGTTTTGTATTTTTTTTTTATGAGTGTATTGTATTGTATTGTACAGAGAGTATTGTATTGTTTGTATATGAGAGTATTGTATTGTATTGTACATGAGAGTATTGTTTTGTGTTGTACATGAGAGTATTGTATTGTATTGTATACAATAAAAATACATACTCTCATTACAATAAAATACAATACTCTCATGTACAATACAATACAATACACTCATATACAATACAATACAATACGTATTGTATTGTATATGAGTGTATTGTATTGTATTGTACATGAGAGTATTGTATTGTATTGTATATGAGAGTATTGTATTGTGTTGTATATGAGAGTATTGTATTGTATTGTATATGAGTGTATTGTATTGTATTGTATATGAGAGTATTGTATTGTATTGTATATGAGAGTTTTGGGTATGTATTGTATAGAGTGTATTGTATTTGTTTGTATAGAGAGTATTGTTTTGTATTGTATATGAAGTATTGTATTTATGAAATATAAAGTGAAATTGTTTTGAAATTGAAATATGAATATTGTTTTGTATTGTATATGAGAGATTGTATTGTATTGTATATGAGAGTATTGTATTGTATTGTATAGGGAAGTATTGTATTGTGTTGTATATGAGAGTATTGTATTGTATTGTATATGAGAGTTTGTATTGTGTTGTACATGAGAGATTGTATTGTATTGTATATGAGAGTATGTATTGGTTGTACATGAGAGTATTGTATTGTATTGTATATGAGAGTATTGTATTGTATTGTATATGAGAGTATTGTATTGTGTTGTATATGAGAGTATTTATTGTATTGTATATGAGAGTATTGTATTGTGTTGTATATGAGGTATTGTATTGTATTTTATGAGAGTATTGTATTGTATTGTTATGAGAGTATTGTATTGTATTGTAAATGAGAGTATTGTATTGTATTGTCATGGAGTATTGTATTGTATTGAAATTAAAGAGTTTTGTATTGTATTGTATATGAGAGAAATTGTATGTTTGTATTGGAGTATTGTATTGTGTTGTATATGAGAGTATTGTATTGTATTGTATATGAGGTATGTATTGTATTGTCATGAGAGTATTGTATTGTATTGTATTGAGTGTTTGTATTGTGTTGTACATGGAGTATTGTATTGTTTGTATATGAGGTATTGTATTGTTTTGTATATGAGAGTTTGTATTGTATTGTATATGAGAGTATTGTATTGTGTTGTACATGAGAGTATTGAAATTGTTTTTTTGGGTATATGAGAGTATTGTATTGTGTTGAAACATGAGATATTGTTTGTGTTGTACATGGGGGAGTATTGTTTGTGTTGTACATGAGAGTATTGTATTGTATTGTATATGAGAGTATTGTATTTATTGTATATGAGTGTTTTTGTATTGTATTGTATATGAGGTATTGTATTGTATTGTAAGAGTGTATTGTATTGTATTGTACATGAGAGTATTGATTGTATTGTATATGAGAGTATTGTTTTGGGTAAATTGTATAAGAGATATTTGTATTGTTTGTATATGAGAGTATTGTATTGTTTTTACATGAGAGTATGTATTGTATTGTACATGAGATTTATTGTATTGTTTTGTAATGAGAGTATTTATTGTATTGTATAGGGAAGTATTGTATTGTATTGTATGTGAGAGTATTGTATTGTGTTGTATATGAGAGTATTGTATTGTTTTGTATATGAGTGTATTGTATTGTTTTGTACATGAGAGTTTGTATTGTATTGTATATGGGTATTGTATTGTTTGTACATGGAGTTTTGTATTGTATTGTATATGAGAGTATGGTTTGTATTTATATGAGAGTATTGTATTGTATTGTATATGAGAGTATTGTATTGTTTGTACATGAGAGTATTGTATTGTGTTGTACATGAGGTATTGTATTGTATTGTTATGAGAGTATTGTATTGTGTTGTACATGAGAGTATTGTATTTGTTGTACATGGAGTATTGTATTGTTTGTACATGAGAGTATTGTATTTGTAATTGTATATGAGATATTGTTTTGTATTGTATATGAGTGTATTGTATTGTATTGTATATAGAGTATTGTATTGTATTGTATATGATGTATTGTATTGTATTGTACATGAGAGTATTGTTTGGATTGTATATGAGAGTATTGTATTGTATTGTATATGAGAGTATTGTATTGTATTGTATATGAGAGTATTGTATTGTGTTGTACATGAGAGTATTGTATTGTATTGTATGTGAGAGTATTGTATTGTTTGTATATGAGTGTTTTGGGTATTGTATTGTACATGAGAGTATTGTATTGTTTGTATATGAAGTATTGTATTGTATTGTACATGAGAGTATTGTATTGTGTTGTACATGAGAGTATTGTATTGTATTGTTAGGGAGTGTATTGTATTGTATTGTATATGAGGTATGTTTTGTATTGTACATGAGAGTATTGATTGTATTGAAATATGAGAGGGGTATTGTTTGTATTGTATAGAGTGTATTGTATTGTTGTATATGAGAGTATTGTATTGTATTGTATATGAGAGTTTTGTATTGTATTGTATATGAAGTATTGTATTGTGTTGTATATGAGAGTATTGTATTGTTGTATATGAGAGTATTGTATTGTATTGTATATGAGTGTATTGTATTGTATTGTATATGAGAGTATTGTATTGTTTGTATATGAGAGTTTGTATTGTATTGTATATGAGGTATTGTATTGTGTTGTATATGGGGAGTATGTTTGTATTGTATTGTATATGGAGTATTGTATTGTGTTGTATATGAGAGTATTGTATTGTTTTTGTATATGAGGTATTGTATTGTATTGTATATGAGAGTATTGTATTGTGTTGTATATGAGATTATTGTATTGTATTTATAGAGTATTGTATTGTGTTGTTATGAGAGTATTGTA
Organism: Chionoecetes opilio; assembly: GCA_016584305.1. Taxonomy (NCBI): domain Eukaryota; kingdom Metazoa; phylum Arthropoda; class Malacostraca; order Decapoda; family Majidae; genus Chionoecetes; species Chionoecetes opilio. The sequence continues at coordinate 10,920 of JACEEZ010002772.1, forward strand.
TTGTATTGTATATAAAGGGGTTTGTATTGTATTGTTATGAGAGTTTTGTATTGTATTGTATATGAGAGTATTGTTTGTGTTGTATATGGAGTTTGTATTGTGTTGTATATGAGAGTATTGTATTGTATTGTTATGAGAGTATTGTATTGTATTGTATATGAGAGTATTGTTTGTGTTGTATATGAGAGTATTGTATTGTATTGTATATGAGAGTATTGTATTGTATTGTATATGAGTGTATTGTATTGTGTTGTACATGAGAGTATTGTATTGTGTTGTACATGAGAGTATTGTATTGTGTTGTACATGAGAGTATTGTATTGTGTTGTATAGGAGAGTAACAATTAATAGGAAATGGATTGGAAAATTATAGTATTGTAAGTCTAATGCTTTTTGTCTGTTTTAACTTGTGACATTTCCTTCAAAAGAGGGGAAAAAACTAAGCACTGAAATTTTTTCTAGGTTTTGAAAATTGTGACTCTCAAGAAACCACCAAGATTGTTGACAGTTTAGAGACCACTAAGCAGAAGTTTGCTGAGGAAAGCAACAAGCTCACCCACTGTGTGACTCAGACGCACTGCCTCAGCCAGAAAGTAATGTGATTTTTCATTAGTACATATATGAAACCTATACTTAACCTATTCCCTATTATATATTTATACACCTCCATGTATTGCTTTGGTGTAGTTGGTTATCAACAGCTTGCCTTGCTGGATCCATAGTCTCAATTATTTAATCTTGCATGATATTCTCAGTTGTTACTATTTATAATTATTTCATTTCGTGCTTGTCCTTTGTAAGAAACTGATGGACTGAAGTGTCCTATAAAAAAAATAGTAAGTGTTAAGTAAATGTCTGTGTCTGCATGTAAAACCTAGCATCAGATATGAGATTATATTGACCCATTAGATACTCGTGTCTTGTTTATAAATTCTGTCATGCGAATGTGTTTCAATGCAATGGTTTTGACACAGTGCTGGACCACACAGCAGTAAATTCTGGTGATGAATATTGATTGAAATTGTTTGTGAAATTTATCAATGAATGTAACTTATCCTGCTCAGGTGTTTTGGTCTCCTGTTTGACTACAGCAACATTCTGAGAGCCTGGTGGCAAACAGCGACTGTCTCTGTACCCAGCACATCATTTGGCCACCTGTGGTTTTTCTCAAAGCGCACTTTCTGAAGTTAGTAAGTTATATCATACGAAAAGTTAAGGTACAT
>JACEEZ010002772.1:33966-51466 GCA_016584305.1 Chionoecetes opilio
AAGGTGTGATTACAGTAGTGATGATGATGATAATGATACTAATAATGATAGTGATGACAAGACAGTGATACTAGATGAAAAATAATAATAATGATGGTGGTGATGATTGTGATGACTTAGCAAACCAGCTAATCCTAATCCGCATCACACACACACACACACACACACACACACACACACACACACACACACACACACACACACACACACACACACACACTAACTACATAACAACCTGACTTACCTTGTTTATTTCTCTCTCTCTCTCTCTCTCTCTCTCTCCTTCTCTCTCTCTCTCCCTCTTCTCTCTCTCTCTCTCTCTCTCTCTCTCAGGCTAAGCTCAGGTGTATAGGATAGGGGGGAGTAAAGGGGAGGGGGGGGGGGAGGGGGGAGGGAAAGGGGAGGGTTGTGTGTTGGGGGGAGGAGGAGAGGGAAGAGGGGAGGGGAGGGGGGAAGCGAGACCCTGATTACGGGAACAACCAGGTAAATCTTGGGGAGGGGAGGAGGGGGGAGGGGAAGGGGGAGGGAGGGGAGGGAGGGGAAGGGGAAGACACGTGTTCAATCTGTCCTTCTTTTCCTTCCTTTCCCCTCACAAGCAATCAGCTGATGTGTGTGTGTGTGTGTGTGTGTGTGTGTGTGTGTGTGTGTGTGTGTGTGTGAGAGAGAGAGAGAGAGAGAGAGAGAGAGAGAGAGAGAGAGAGAGAGAGATCTAGGCATACAGAAAGACAGGCAGATAAACACACACACACACGCACAGTAGGACAGGTCAACACAGGGCACGTGACACACACATGGCCTGGCCTGGGGTCACCCAGCACGCCGGTGGGTCAGGTCAGGTCAGGTTACTACACATTAGGGCCGCGCACACACAAAGCAGGTTGCTGGCGCGCTGGTTACCGGCGCGGGAAGGTCACATAGGACGCTGGTAATCAACTCCGATCCGCGCGGCGATGGACAATAAAATTAAATATATATATATATATATATATATATATATATATTAATATATATATATATATATATATATATATATATATATATATATATATATATATATATATATATATATATATATATATATATATATATATATATATATATATATATATATATATATATATATATATATATATATAATTTTTTTTTACATTTTATTTTTTTTAAAGCATTTAAATGTTATTTTCTTAACTATTATTTTATATTTTGACTCCATTAATTCAGGCAAATGTGAATTTAATTAAGGAAGGAAGGAAAACGTGATTAAAAATACCCCAACTCAATACCCTATTTAATCATCCCTATTAAAAGTATATATAATATTAAGGGTTTATATAATATACCCCTATGTATGTATATTTGTATATTTAATATGCCCCTAATAATTTATAATTGATAGATTTAGTTGCAGTGATATATTGATAGTTGTAGTGGTGGCGGTGGTGTTAGTAAGAATAGTGGAATTACGTAGTGGAAGTGGTAGTAGTAGTGGTGGTGGTGGTGTTAGTAAGAGTAGTGGAATTACGTAGTAGAAGTGGTAGTAGTAGTGGTGGCGGTGGTGTTAGTAAGAGTAGTGGAATTACGTAGTGGAAGTGGTAGTAGTAGTGTGGTGGTGGTGTTAGTAAGGTAGTGGAATTACGTAGTAGAAGTGGTAGTAGTAGTGGTGGTGGTGGTGTTAGTAAGAATAGTGGAATTACGTAGTGGAAGTGGTAGTAGTAGTGGTGGTGGTGGTGTTAGTAAGAGTAGTGGAATTACGTAGTAGAAGTGGTAGTAGTAGTGGTGGCGGTGGTGTTAGTAAGAGTAGTGGAATTACGTAGTGGAAGTGGTAGTAGTAGTGGTGGTGGTGGTGTTAGTAAGAGTAGTGGAATTACGTAGTAGAAGTGGTAGTAGTAGTGGTGGCGGTGGTGTTAGTAAGAGTAGTGGAATTACGTAGTGGAAGTGGTAGTAGTAGTGGTGGCGGTGGTGTCAGTAAGAATAGTGGAATTACGTAGTGGAAGTGGTAGTAGTAGTGGTGGTGGTGGTGTTAGTAGAGTAGTGGAATTACGTAGTAGAAGTGGTAGTAGTAGTGGTGGCGGTGGTGTTAGTAAGAGTAGTGGAATTACGTAGTGGAAGTGGTAGTAGTAGTGGTGGTGGCGGTGTTAGTAAGAGTAGTGGAATTACGTAGTGGAAGTGGTAGTAGTAGTGGTGGCGGTGGTGTTAGTAAGAGTAGTGGAATTACGTAGTGGAAGTGGTAGTAGTAGTGGTGGCGGTGGTGTTAGTAAGAGTAGTGGAATTACGTAGTGGAAGTGGTAGTAGTAGTGGTGGTGGTGGTGTTAGTAAGAGAGTGGAATTACGTAGTGGAAGTGGTAGTAGTAGTGGTGGTGGTGGTGTTAGTAAGAGTAGTGGAATTACGTAGTGGAAGTGGTAGTAGTAGTGGTGGCGGTGGTGTTAGTAAGAGTAGTGGAATTACGTAGTGGAAGTGGTAGTAGTAGTGGTGGCGGTGTGTTAGTAAGAGTAGTGGAATTACGTAGTGGAAGTGGTAGTAGTAGTGGTGGCGGTGGTGTTAGTAAGAGTAGTGGAATTACGTAGTGGAAGTGGTAGTAGTAGTGGTGGTGGCGGTGTTAGTAAGAGTAGTGGAATTACGTAGTAGAAGTGGTAGTAGTAGTGGTGGTGGTGGTGTTAGTAAGAGTAGTGGAATTACGTAGTGGAAGTGGTAGTAGTAGTGGTGGTGGCGGTGTTAGTAAGAGTAGTGGAATTACGTAGTAGAAGTGGTAGTAGTAGTGGTGGTGGTGGTGTTAGTAAGAGTAGTGGAATTACGTAGTGGAAGTGGTAGTAGTGTGGTGGTGGCGGTGTTAGTAGAGTAGTGGAATTACGTAGTAGTAAAGTGGTAGTAGTAGTGGTGGTGGTGGTGTTAGTAAGAGTAGTGGAATTACGTAGTGGAAGTGGTGTATGTAGTGGTGGTGGCGGTGTTAGTAAGAGTAGTGGAATTACGTAGTGGAAGTGGTAGTAGTAGTGGTGGTGGCGGTGTTAGTAAGAGTAGTGGAATTACGTAGTAGTAGTAGTAGTAGTAGTGGTGGTGGTGGTGTTAGTAAGAATAGTGGAATTACGTAGTAGAAGTGGTAGTAGTAGTGGTGGCGGTGGTGTTAGTAAGAATAGTGGAATTACGTAGTGGAAGTGGTAGTAGTAGTGGTGGTGGTGGTGGTTAGTAAGAGTAGTGGAATTACGTAGTAGAAGTGGTAGTAGTAGTGGTGGTGGTGGTGTTAGTAAGAATAGTGGAATTACGTAGTGGAAGTGGTAGTAGTAGTGGTGGTGGTGGTGTTAGTAAGAGTAGTGGAATTACGTAGTAGAAGTGGTAGTAGTAGTGGTGGTGGTGGTGTTAGTAAGAGTAGTGGAATTACGTAGTGGAAGTGGTAGTAGTAGTGGTGGTGGTGGTGTTAGTAAGAGTAGTGGAATTACGTAGTAGAAGTGGTAGTAGTAGTGGTGGTGGTGGTGTTGTAAGAGTAGTGGAATTACGTATAGAAGTGGTAGTAGTAGTGGTGGTGGTGGTGTTAGTAAGAGTAGTGGAATTACGTAGTAGAAGTGGTAGTAGTAGTGGTGGTGGTGGTGTTAGTAAGAGTAGTGGAATTACGTAGTAGAAGTGGTAGTAGTAGTGGTGGTGGTGGTGTTAGTAAGAGTAGTGGAATTACGTAGTAGAAGTGGTAGTAGTAGTGGTGGCGGTGGTGTTAGTAAGAGTAGTGGAATTACGTAGTAGTAAGTAGTAGTAGTAGTGGTGGCGGTGGTGTTAGTAAGAGTAGTGGAATTACGTAGTAGAAGTGGTAGTAGTAGTGGTGGTGGTGGTGTTAGTAAGAGTAGTGGAATTACGTAGTAGAAGTGGTAGTAGTAGTGGTGGCGGTGGTGTTAGTAAGAGTAGTGGAATTACGTAGTAGAAGTGGTAGTAGTAGTGGTGGCGGTGGTGTTAGTAAGAGTAGTGGAATTACGTAGTAGAAGTGGTAGTAGTAGTGGTGGTGGTGGTGTTAGTAAGAGTAGTGGAATTACGTAGTAGTAAGTAGTAGTAGTAGTGGTCGCGGTGGCGGCAAAGTTCCACTATCGGTCGTTAGGTAAACAAAGTGTCACTGGTTGAGGGGAAAGGCGACACCCCTCACCCCTCCCCTCACTTCCCCTCCCCTCATATCCCCCCACCACTCATCCCCTCACCCCCACCATAACCCCTTGTCTCATCCCCTCATTTTTCTTCTCCTCATCCCTCATTTCCCCTCTTCTCATCCCCTACCCTCAACCCCCTTCCAGCATCCCCTCCTTTCCCCTTCTGTCATCCCCTCATTCCCTCATTTCCCCTCCTACACTATAACCCCTTCCCTCATTCCCTTACTTTCCCATCCCTTATTTCCCCTTTTCTCCTACACCTCCATCGCTTTCTTAGAATCTTGGAAGAGAGAGAGAGAGAGAGAGAGAGGGAGAGAGAGAGAGAGAGAGAGAGAGAGAGAGAGAGAGGAGGAGAATAAATGATGAGGGGTGTATGTGTATTGTATGTTCCCTCTCTTTCTCTCTCCTCTCTAGCGACTTGTAAAAGAAATAGAAGGAATGTTTGTGTGTGCCGCGTGTGGTGTGTGTGTGGTGTGGTGTGTGTGTGGGTGTGTTGTGTGTGTTTGTGTGGTGTGTGTGGTGTGTGTGTGTACGTGCATACATCATCTCTCGCGTCGTAGATAATTTACATTTTTTAATCATTCATTTATTTGCTCAAAAAAGGCCGAATGTTCGCTCTGCATTTTTTTCACTTTTAATTCATTTATTTTTTTTCACCCAGAGTTCGAAATGACTTTTTTTTTTTTACCCAGAGTTCGAATTGACTATTTTTAATTTTTCGTATTTTTCCTGAGTGTTTCGTGCTAATCCGTCGCTCATTTGTTCGCTCGGGACTGACTTTCTCTTTTTATTCGCTCATTTTTAGAGAGAGAAAGAAAAAAAATAGTATTATCATTATTTGCATTAACTTTACTAATATTACCTTTCTCTTCCTCCTCCTCCTTATCATCATCATCATCATCATTATTATTATTTCTGTTTCATGAGTTACATTTTAAGTTCCATGACGTTGCAATGGAGGGAACGAAGAAGACTAGGGAGGGAAATGATAGAGGAAAGGAGAGAAGGAGAGAAGGGAGGGAGAGAAGGAGAGAAGGGAGGGAGAGAAGGAGAGAAGGAGGGGAGAAAGGGAGGGAGAGGAGGAGGGAAGGAGAGAAGGAGAGAAGGAGAGAAGGAGAGAAGGGAGGGAGAGAAGGAGAGAAGGAGAGAAGGAGAGAAGGGAGGGAGAGGAGGAGAGAAGGGAGAAGGGGGAGGGAGGGAAGGGGAGAAGGGAGAAGGAAGAAAGGGGGGGAGGAAGGGAGAAAAATGTGAATGTAAAGGGTAAGGTGCGGCCCACAGATGGTGCCGCACACAGCCGCTTTAGTGCCCCGTAAGGCGTGGTGGGTTATGGTGACCTGTACAGTGCGTGGGACAAGTGCCGGTGCCAGACAGTGACCTTCAGCCTGTTCCATTATAAATACTTTGTACATATTCTGTAATAATGTAGGTATAGCTTTAAGATAGGGACAAAGCTTTAAGATTGGGACAGAGGACATCTTTAGCTTCTGTCACATCTTATTGCCTTCATTTGTTAATCTGTCAGCCCATCGTGGCCGTGTGCAGCTCATGTTGTTAGGTGTTGAAATAAAACCAAAGTAAAAAATGAGTGACAAAGAGGGAAGGGAGGGAAGAGAGGGAGAGAAGGTGAGTGTTTTAAGCTATTTAATTAACTAATGAAACCATGTGTAACTCTCTCTCTCTCTCTCTCTCTCTCTCTCTCTCTCTCTCTCTCTCTCTCTCTCTCTCTCTCTCTCTCTCTCTCTCTCTCTCTCTCTCCCTTTCATCCTTCTCTCTTCCTCCCTCCCTTCCTTTCTAAATCCCTGCTTTCCTCTCTCCTCTCTTCTTCATTTCCTTACACACACACACACACACACACACACACACACACACACACACACACACCCATCCACACCACACACACACACACACACACACCACACACACACACCACACACACACATTGCAGACACCTCTCTCTCTTTCTCTTCTCTCTGTCTGTCTATCTCTCACCCAAGGCACACTCTCTCTCTCTCTCTCTCTCTCTCTCTCTCTCTCTCTCTCTCTCTCTCTCCCTCTCTCTCCTCTCTCTCTCTCTCTCTCTCTCTCCTCTCTCCCTCTCTCTCACTTTCACAATTTCCATTTATTACTCTCTTTCCTGAATCTGTCGACATTATTCTTGGTAATGACCAGAGAGAGAGAGAGAAGAGAGAGAGAGAGAGAGAGAGAGAGAGAGAGAGAGAGAGAGGTTAGTATGTAAACAGTATATAAAAGTAACAGAAAATATAATAAAATTTACATTATTAGGATGGGAGTGCAATCAATATGTGTGTGTGTGTGTGTGTGTGTGTGTGTGTGTGTGTGTGTATGTGTGTTATTGACGCTATATTACAGGAAGTGAGCATCTTCCGCTGAATATAGCAGGCTTATCGAGAGAGAGAGAGAGAGAGAGAGAGAGAGAGAGAGAGAGAGAGAGAGAGAGAGAGAGAGAGAGAGAGAGAGGAATGGTGTTGATGCTGTCCGCTGTCTCTCTCCCTCTCTCTCTCTCTCTTTCTGTCAGGGTCCATTTTCTTTTTATCTGTCTATGTGTCTGTCTGTCTCTTTTTTTTCTCTCATCTCCCTCTTTCTCCTTTCCCTCCCTCCGTCTCTCTCTCTCTCTCTCTCTCTCTCCTCCTCGTCTCTCTCTCTCTCTCTCTCCTCTCTCTCTCTCTCTCTACTCCTCTCTCCCTCTCTCTCCTCTCGTCTCTCTCTCTCTCTCTCTCTCTCTCTCCGTACGCTAAAACAGATGCAACTGGAGGGAGAGAGGAAAGTAGCTGTGGGAAAGTTAAAGGGAGAGGAGAGAGAGAGAAAAAGAGAGAGAGAGAGAGGAGAGAGAGAGAGAGAGAGAGAGAGAGAGAGAGAGAGAAGGGTGTAGGGTGTAAGTAAAGAAGGAAGAGGAGGAGGAGCAGGAGGAAATGGAATGAGGAGGAGGAGGAGGAGGAGGAGGAGAGAGGGGAGATTACCGTAAACAAACTCCCTGACTGACAGCCGCCGAGGGGAGAGAGGGAGGGGAAAGGGGGAGAGGAGAGAGAGAGGGAGAGGGAGAGAGAGGGGAGAGGGAGAGAGAGGGGAGGGGAAAGAGAGAGAGGGGGAGGGGAGGGGAGGATTTACACGAATATATACTCAGAATTGTCTGTTTTTTCCCGCCTTTGTTTTATTTTGTATTTTTATTTTCAGCCGCGACTATATTTTCTATCTTTTTTTAATATTTTTTTTCTCATTATTCATATTTTATTAGTTTTTATTGCATTGTTTTATTTATTTTTTATTTTTTGCTTTATAATATTTTTTTTCATGTCGTGTTTTTTCAGGTTATTTTATACGTTTGGATAGAATTGTTTGGATCTTTTTTTCCTTTATATTTTTTTCTTATATCTGAATGTATTTTTCATGTTTTTAATCGCGATATTATTTTATATACATATCATTATTTTTTGTCTTCTCTCTCTCTCTCTCTCTCTCTCCCCTCTCTCTCTCTCTCTCTTCTCTCCTCTCTCCTCTCTCCCCTCTCTCTCTCCCCTCTCCTCTCTCTCTCATCCTCCTCCTCTCCTCCTCCTCCTCCTCTCACTCACTCACTCACTCACTCACTCACTCACTCACTCACTCACCCACTCACTCACCCACTCACTCACTCACTCACTCACTCACTCACTCACTCACTCCTCATCACTCACTCACATCACTCCTCACTCACTCCTCCTCCTCCCCTCCTCCTCACTCCCCCTCCTCCTCCTCCTCCTCCTCCTTCTCTCTCTCTCTCTCTCTCTCTCTCTCTCTCTCGTCTTCTCCTCTCTCTCTCTCAGGGAAAAGAAGGCAAGGAAAAAAATTAAATGTATATCTCTGGAGATCTTAGATATGTACACAGGTGAAGAGGAGGAGGAGGAAGGGAGGAGGAGGAGAGGAGGAGGAGGAGGAGGAGGAAGGAGGTATACACACACGCATCACTTTAACAAAAAAACAAACAAACAAATGGTTAAGACGGATTAAGAGAGAGAGAGAGAAGAGAGAGAGAGAGAGAGAGAGAGAGAGAGAGAAGAGAGAGAGAGAGAGAGAGAGAGAGATTAAATAAGGCATTCTAAGACGAAAAAAATAGAAAAAAGATACTAAAATATATAATCTATTTTTTTCCCCCCTTCCCTATCTCTCTCTCTCTCCTCATCTCTCTCTCTCTCTCTCTCTCTCTCTCTCTCTCTTCTCTCTCTTCTCTTTTTCTGGTCTGTTTGTTGTCGCCCTGTCTTGTCTGTCTGTCTTTTCTTCTGTCTTTTGTCTGTCTGTCTCTCTGTCTGTCTGTGTCTCGTCTGTCTGTCTCTCTGTCTTTGTCTGTCTGTTCTGTCTGTCTGTCTGTCTTGTCTGCTCTTCTGTCTGTCTGTCTGTCTGTTGTCTTCTGTCTGTCTGTCTGTGTTTCTTCTTTTCTCGTCTCTTCTTCTCTCTCTCTCTTCCCCTTCTCTCTTTTCTCTCTCTCTCTCTCTCTCTCTCCCCTCTCTCTCCCCTCTCCGGCATTAGTGAATCATTGATGTTAATTCCTTCTCAAATCTCTGCCCAGCTGTCTGCATCGCGGGGGGGGCAGGTGGAGAGAGAGAGAGAGAGGAGAGAGAGAGAGAGAGAGAGGAAGAGAGAGAGAGAGAGAGAGGGGAGAGGGAAGGGATGGAGGAAATTAATACTGGCGGTTAATTATTAAGTGAGGAGAGAAAAGGGGGTGTATGTTGACAGGTGAGAGGGGAGAGAGAGAGAGAGGGGGGAAAAGAGAAAAATGAGAAGAGAGGAGAGAGAGAGAGAAAAAAAAAAAACAGGTGTACATAATCTATTTACTACTTCTACTACCACTACTACTACTACTACTTCTACTTCTTCTACCACTACTACCACGACCACCACTACTGCTACTACCACTACTACCACGACCACCACTACTGCTACTACTCCCCCAACCCCACCACCACCACCACACCACCCCACCACCACCCCACCACCACCACAACCACCACCCCACCACCACCAACTACTATACTAACTATACTACTACTTACTACTACTACTAACTACTACTACTACAAACTACTACTCCCTTCCCTACCAATTACTATTTACTACTACTACTACTAACTATACTACTACTACTACACCACCACACACATACACTACTCCCCCTACTACCACCACAACCTTTACTACTACTACTACTACTATTTCCACTACAACAACAACAACAACAACAACAACAACAACAACAACAACAACAACAACTACTACTTCTACTACTACAAACAACAACAATAACAAGACATAATCTCATAATAACCACGTATCACCGCCCTTCCTCCTCCTCCTCCTCCTCCTCCTCCTCCTCCTCCCTCCTCCTCCTCCTCATCCTCCTCCTCCCTCCTCCTTCCTCCTCCTTCCTCCTCCTCCCCTCCTCCTCCTCCTCCTCCCTCCTTCCTTCCTCCTCCATCCTCCTCCTCCTCCTCCTCCTCCTCCTCCTCCTCCTCCTCCTATCCTCCTCCTCCTCCTTCCCTCCTCCTCCTCCTCGTCTTCCTCCCTTCCTGTCCTGTCTCCTCTTCCATTTAGTCTCCCTTCCCTCTCTCTCTCCCTCTCCCTACCTCCCTCTCTCATCTATCCCTCCCATCTCCTCTTCCTCCTCCCTTCTATCCCGTCTACTCTTCCTCCTCTTCCATTTAGCTTCCCTTCTTCCCTCCCTCTCTCTCCCTCCCCCCTTTCTCCCTCTCTCCCTCCCATCTCCTCTTCTGCCTCCTCCTCCTACTCTTCCTCCTCCTCCTCCTCTTCCTCCTCCCTTCCTGTCCTCTCCATTTAGCCTCCCTTCTCTCAATCTCTCTCCCTCTACTTTTCCTCCTCCTCTTCCTTCTCCCTTCCTGTCCTGTCTCCTCTTCCATTTAGCCTCCCTTCTTCTCCCTCTCCCCCTCTCCCCTACTCCCTTCCTCTCCCCCCTCTTCCTCTCTCCCTTCTCCCGTCTCTCCCGGAGTCCCGAGGGCAGACACCTGATCCTGTGTTCACTTTTTAAACAATCGATCAAACTACTGATTATTTAATTATGGCTCCATATGGCTGCAAGTGTAGCGCAGAGAAGAGGGAGAGGGAGGGAGGGAGGGAGGGAGAGAAGATGGCTATAAGAGAGAGAGAGAGGGATAACAATGGCTATGAGTGAGGGAGTGAGTGAGTGAGTGAGTGAGTGAGTGAGGTGAGGGAGGGAGGGAGGGAGGGAGGGAGGGAGGGGAGGGAGTGAGGGAGTGAGGTGAGTGAGTGAGTGAGTGAGTGTGAGTGAGTGAGTGAGTGAGTGAGTGAGTGAGTGAGTGAGTGAGTGAGTGAGTGAGTGAGTGAGTGAGTGAGTGAGTGAGTGAGGTGAGGGAGGGAGGGAGGGGGGGGGGTGAGTGAGTGAGTGAGTGAGTGAGAGTGAGTGAGTGAGTGAGTGAGTGAGTGAGTGAGTGAGTGAGTGAGTGAGGGAGGGAGGGAGGGAAGGAGAGGGGGGGGGGGGGGGAGTGAGTGAGTGAGTGAGTGAGTGAGTGAGTGAGTGAGTGAGTGAGTGAGTGAGTGAGTGAGAGAAAAAAATGGCTATGAGTGAGTGAATGAGTGAGTGAGTGAGTGAGTGAGTGAGTGAGTGAGTGAGTGAGTGAGTGAGTGAGTGAGTGAGAGAAAAAAATGGCTATGAGAGAGAAAATGGCTAGGAAGAGAAAAAGTAAAAGAGAAAAAATGGCCATAAAAAAAAAAAAATGAAAGAGAGGGAAAGAATGAAAGAGTATTTTTTTCTCTTTTTTTTTTGAAGAGAAAAAAATACTCATGCAAATAAATAGACCCATTTATTTTCTTATTTCTCGATATTTATTATACCGTGTTTTTGTATTACCAGTGTTTTTTTTTTTTTTTTTTTTTTTTATTTTTTTATACTATGAAAGAAATGATTATTATTGTTATTTTTTCTTCATGTTTTTTGTTAGATTATATATTTTAGTGATTTTTCTGATATGACAGCTTAATACTTTCTAGCTTTTTCTATCAATTTATATATAGTTATCTATTTTGTTATCTGTATATTTATCTATCTGTCTATCTTATTTATTTTTAGTATTATTTTTATAGTCACTTACATTTTTTTGTATATATATTTTATATATTTGTCCATCAGACGATTAGTTTAACCTTTTCCTTCCTCCTCCCCTTCCTCCTCACTCCCTCCTCCTCCTCCTCCTCTCCTCCTCCTCCTCCTCCTCCTCCTCCTTCCTCCTTTTCCATTATCTTATTGCATCGTCCTCCTAGTCTTACACACACACACACACACACACGCACACACACACACACACACACACACACACACACACACACACACACACCACACACACACACACACACACACACCACCACACACACACACACACCCCCTCCACACAACACACGACACCACACACACACACACACACACACACACACCACACACACACACACACCCCACACCCTCACACACACACACACACAGACCCCCTCACACACACACACACACACACACACACACACACACACACACACACAACACACACACACACACACACACACACACACACACACAGACCCCCCCTCACACACACCCTCACACACACACACACAACACACACACACACACACACACACACACACACACACACAACACACACACACACACACACACACACACACACACACACACACACACACACACTGTCTATCGATAGGTCCCCTTTAAGCTAAAACGAGAGGCTAGGTTTGGCATCAATGATTTAAATGCTTAGTGCCAAACAGAACTGGCTGGCACTCGTCCACTTAGCCACTCTTCCACTTACAGGGCCGTGGTGGAGCCTGGGTGGAGTGAGTGTTGATATGGAGTAGCAGGGTGGAGTAAGCTATAGAAACTTTGTATATTTGGTAGTGGAAAGTAGGGATTTAAGTGGATTTATAATAGTGGAGTAGATGAAATAGCTTTGTTTCGGTGGAGCCTGGGTGGAGTGGGTGTTGGGATGAAGTGGAGTAAGGGTGTAGTATAGTGGAGTAAGCTGGGAACAATATTAATTTGAAAGTGGAAACTGTAGAGTAGATTTAGGTGGATTTCAGATAGTGGAGTAGACGAAATGGCTTTGTTTGGGTGGAGTGGGAGTTGAGTTGGAGTGGAGTGAAGGTTTAGCAAGGTGGAGTAAGCTATAGGAGCATTGTTTGGTAGTGGAATATGTGTGGAGTAGATTAAAATTTGTTAATAGGAAAGTATGAATTTTAGTGGATATCAAATAGTGAATTAGATGATATAGCTTTGTTAGTGTTGTAAGTGTAGTGGTGATGTAGTGGTGATGTAGTGGTGATGACTTCATAGATATAGTGATGGATTGATGATGAAGTCAGTAAAGTGTAATGAGGTAAAAGTGATGATGTCATGAGATAGTGATGTATTGAGGGTGAGGTCAGGAAAATGGTGATATAGTAATAGTGATGGGTCCAAATGGTGATTAATAAATGATGAGATAATAGTGAGGTCAAGAAATGGTGATGAATAAATGATGAGGTAAGAGTGAAGTCAAGAAAATGTTGATGAATTAATGAAGAGGTCTGGAAAATGTTGATTAGGTAATAGTGTGATGAATCAAAATGGTGATGATGCAATAGTGATGAGGTAATGAGATAGTGATAAGTTCTTGTTAAAATAAATGGTGAAGAATTAATGATGAGGTCTGGAAAATGGTGATGATGTAATAGTGATGATGAGGTAATGTTGTGATGAGATGAAATGTTGATGAATTAATGATGAAGAAGTCTGGAAAATGGTGATGTAACAGTGTGATGAGGTATTGTTATGTCGTCATGTGCTGTAGTGATGAGCTTTTGTCTGGCACACGTCACAGGGTGGGAGTGGAGTGGTGGTGGGTGTGGTGATTGTGATGTCAGGTGGTGATGTAATGATGTATAGTGTGATGTAACAGTGTGATGAGGTATTGTTATGATGCCCTGCTGTTGTAGTGATGAGCTTCTGTCGGGCACACGTCACGGGGGGGTGGGTGGTGGGTGTGGTGATTGTGATGTCAGGTGGTCGGGGTGATCGGGCCGACAGCCGCGGGCCGGGCGGGGTGTCGGGTGGCAGGGCCCGACACCCGACACCCGACTGGCGGCATCCACACATGAGGCTTGACTTACACCCCCTACACAACCCCCCCACACAACCCCCCCACACCCCCCCTTCACCCCTACACCCCTTACCCCTCCCACTACTGCAGCATCCTTCACCCCCCCAATATCCCCTACACACACATCCCTTCACTCTCACCCCTAAACCTACACTCCCCCTCACCCCCCCTACACCATTACATCCCCACCCCCACACACCCCTACACAACCTGCTCCTCCCACTAATGCAGTATCCTTCACCCCCTTCCTTCATACCCCACCCCTACACACACACCCTCTCACCCCTACACCTCTAAACTCCTCCGTACCCCCTCCACACACCCCGACACACATTGCATTTCGATGGCCAGTGCATTGAAGGACACAGGGGGGCGGCATGAGCCTCTCTAATCATAGGCGTCACTATAACAATCCTGCCTGCGCCACCACGGGCGAGGGCCAACCATCACAGCCCTCAAGTGTGCCTCCAGGGCCTACCATCCCACCCCTGGGTCACCACTGCCTACACGCGCTATAGGCACAAATGTAAAAAAAATGTTAATAATAATTTACTGTTTATACTTATGTTTATACTACTGAACTTCTCTCTCTCTCTCTGTTTCCTTCCTTCCTTCCTTCTCTCTCACTCTGTTTCCTTCCTTCCTTCCTTCTCTCTCTCTCTCTCTCTCTCTCTCTCTCTCTCTCTCTCTCTCTCTCTCTCTCTCTCTCTCTCTCTCTCTCCTCTCTCTCTCTCTTCTCTCTTCTACACACACACACCACACACACACACACACACACACCACACACACACACCACACACACACACACACACACACACACACACACACACACACTTGCGTACCACCAGATGTATTGATAGTTCACCATGAGAAGGTTATTATGCACGATTCAAGACTCGCTATTTAAGATTAGGAAGAAGACCGGGTTTTATTGATTTTATTAGTACTACAGTTCAATTCCTTCTATGTACGGTATGTGTAGGTGTATTATTATTTTTTTATTTGTTATTTTTTTTGCTGTGTATGCCTTTGGGTGATTTTTTTTTCTTCTTCTTCTTCTTCTTCTTCTTCTTCTTCTTCTTCTTCTTCTTCTTATTATTATTATTATTATTATTATTATTATTATTATTATTACTTATTATAGGGACCGTCACACCATTCTTGCGCAATAGAAGTACTTACAAATATACAAACACGTTATTCTTGCATACTTTTTGTTTTTTGTTCTTGCGCCACACCAGGTCAAAAGTGTGGCACTATATATAAGGAGTGCCGCAGCGGGGTTTGGCAGTGTCTGTGTGGCCCTCACGCCGTGGTGGGCCGGACGAGGTGAGGAAGGGGGGAAGAGGCAACAGGGAAATTAAATTGGTGGGGAAAAAATAATAAAGATTGCTAAAAGTTAATAATAAATTGCATTCGTTGATATAAATGATGGCAACAAAAAATATGAAAATCGAATTCAATAGAAAAATACAGAAGAGGGAAATAATAAAAAGAAGAATGAAAGTGAAATCTATGGAAAGAGAAACCAAGAGTAAAGGAAGGAGTAGGAAGAGAGGGAGGAAATGGAATGGGTGAGTAAAAAGTATAAAAAATATATGGAAATAATGATGGAAACAAGATAATAAATACAATGAATGGTGAAGGAAAAATTTGTAAAAATATGAAAATTAGGGAAAATATACCATGAGTAAAAAATAATATACCTGTTTAAAAAAATAATATACCTGTTTAAAAAAAATAATATTACCTGTTTAAAAAAATAATATACCTGTTAAAAAAATAATACCTGTTTTAAAAATAATATACCTGTTTAAAAAAATAATATACCTGTTTAAAAAAATAATATACCTGTTTAAAAAATAATATACCTGTTTAAAAAAATAATATACCTGTTTAAAAAAATAATATACCTGTTTAAAAAAATAATATACCTGTTTAAAAAATAATATACCTGTTTAAAAAAATAATATACCTGTTTAAAAAAATAATATACCTGTTTTAAAAAAAAATATACTGTTTAAAAAAAATATACCTGTTTAAAAAAATAATATACCTGTTTAAAAAAATAATATACCTGTTTAAAAAAATAATATACCTGTTTAAAAAAATAATATACCTGTTTAAAAAAATAATATACCTGTTTAAAAAAATAATACCTGTTTAAAAAAATAATATACCTGTTTAAAAAAATAATATACCTGTTTAAAAAAATAATATACCTGTTTAAAAAAATAATATACCTGTTTAAAAAAATAATATACCTGTTTAAAAAAATAATATACGTTTAAAAAAATAATATACCTGTTTAAAAAAATAATATACCTGTTTAAAAAAATAATATACCTGTTTAAAAAAATAATATACCTGTTTAAAAAAATAATGAAAACAGAAGATAAGAAAAACGATTGAGATGAAAATTAAAGATGAAGAAGACAATGAGAAAAAAATATATATATATATTAAAAAAACCAAGACTACAAGAAGTTGGAGGAAGAGTAGGTGATAATGATTTGAGAGGTGGAAGATAAATAGGAGAAAGAAAAGAATGGGAGAAATACTGAGGGACTTGAGGAGCTGAAGGAGAGACGAAGGAAGGAGGGAGGCAGAGAAGGAAAGAAGGAGAGAGAGAAGGAGGAATGATGAGGAGCTGAAGGAGAGACGAAGGAAGAAGGGAAAGAAGGAAGGAGGTTTGATCTGAGTCAATATTTGGCAACTATAAATATTAGCCGTTTCCTTCCTTCTCTCTCTCTCTCTCTCTCTCTCTCTCTCTCTCTCTCTCTCTCTCTCTCTCTCTCTCTCTCTCTCTCTCTCTTTCCTTCCTTCCTTCACTCTTTCTCTGTTTCCTTCCTTCCTTCTCTCTGTTTCCTTCCTTCCTTCTCTCTGTTTCCTTCCTTCCTTCACTCTTTCTCTCTGTTTCCTTCCTTCCTTCTCTCTCTCTCTCTGTGTTTCCTTCCTTCCTTCTCTCTGTTTCCTTCCTTCCTTCACTCTTTCTCTCTGTTTCCTTCCTTCCTTCTCTCTGTTTCCTTCCTTCCTTCACTCTTTCTCTCTGTTTCCTTCCTTCCTTCTCTCTCTCTGTGTTTCCTTCCTTCCTTCTCTCTGTTTCCTTCCTTCCTTCACTCTTTCTCTCTGTTTCCTTCCTTCCTTCTCTCTGTTTCCTTCCTTCCTTCACTCTTTCTCTCTGTTTCCTTCCTTCCTTCTCTCTCTCTCTCTGTGTTTCCTTCCTTCCTTCTCTCTCTCCTCCTCTCTCTCTGTTTCCTTCCTTCCTTCTCTCTCTCTCGGTTCCTTCCTTCCTTCTCTCTCTCTCTGTTTCCTTCCTTCCTTCTCTCTCTGTGTTTCCTTCCTTCCTTCTCTCTCTGTTTCTTCCTTCCTTCTCTCTCTCTGTTTCCTTCCTTCCTTTCTCTCTCTGTGTTTCCTTCCTTCCTTCTCTCTCTGTGTTTCCTTCCTTCCTTCTCTCTCTCTCTGTGTTTCCTTCCTCCTTCTCTCTCTCTCTCTGTTTTTCCTTCCTTCTCTCTCTCTGTGTTTCCTTCCTTCCTTCTCTCTCTCTGTTTCCTTCCTTCCTTCTCTCTCTCTGTTTCCTTCCTTCCTTTCTCTCTCTCTCTATGTTCCTTCCTTCCTTCTCTCTCTCTCTGTGTTCCTTCCTTCCTTCTCTCTTGTGTTTCCTTCCTTCCTTCTCTCTCTCTGTCTGTCTCCTTCCTTCCTTCTCTCTCTCTGTGTTTCCTTCCTTCCTTCTCTCTCTCTCTGTTTCCTTCCTTCCTTCTCTCTCTCTCTGTCTGTTTCCTTCCTTCCTTCTCTCTCTCTCTGTTTCCTTCCTTCCTGCTCTCTCTCTCTTCCTCTCTCTTCTCTCTCTCTTCTCCTCTCTCTCTCTCTCTCTTCTCTCTCTCTCTCTCTCTCTCTCTCCTCTCTCTCTCTCTCTCTCTCTCTCTCTCTCTCTCTCTCTCTCTCTCTCTCTCTCTCTCTCTCTCTCTCTCTCTCTCTCTCTCCACACACACACACACACACACACACACACACACACGCATACACACACACACACACAACACACACACACACACACACGCATACACACCACACACACACACACACACACACACGCATACACACACACACACACACACCACACACACACACACACACACACACACAGACATACACACACGCAAACCAATTTTTTTCATAATAATAATAATAATAATAATAATAATAATAATAATAAT
>JACEEZ010002772.1:58966-61466 GCA_016584305.1 Chionoecetes opilio
GTAAGGGAAGGGGGGAAGGGAGGGGATGGAGGAAGGGAAGGGGGGAGGAAGGGGAAGGAGGGGAGAGGGGAGGGGAGGGGAAGGTAATAGGGGATGAGGAGAGGTACTGGGAGATGGGAAGGGATAGGGATGGGTGGTATTGGGGAAGGGGAAGTAGGGGAGGGGAAGAAAGTTGGGGTTGGGATATAGTAGAGGGGAAGGAGGGGAAGGGAGGGGAAGGGAGGAAAGATACTAGGGGATGGGTAAAGGAAGTGGAAGGAAGGGGCAATAGAGAAAATAGAGAAAATAGAGAAAATAGAGAAAATAGAGAAAATAGAGAACATAGAGAAAATAGAGAAAATAGCGAAAAAAAGAGAAAAAAGAGAACAGAGAAAATAGAGAAAATAGAGAACATAGAGAAAATAGAGAACATAGAGAAAAAAGAGAACATAGAGAAAATAGAGAACATAGAAAACAGAGAAAATAGAGAACATAGAGAAAATAGAGAAAAAAAGAGAAAAAAGAGAACATAGAGAAAATAGAGAAAATAGAGAAAAAAGAGAACATAGAGAAAATAGAGAAAATAGAGAACATAAAAATAGAGAACATAGAGAAAATAGAGAAAATAGAGAACATAGAGAACATAGAGAACATAGAGAAAATAGAGAAAATAGAGAAAATAGAGAAAATAGAGAACATAGAGAAAAAAGAGAAAATAGAGAAAAGAAAATAGAGAAAATAGAGAAAAATAGAAAATAGAGAAAAAAGAAAAATAGAGAACATAGAGAACATAGAGAAAAGAAAAGAGAAAAGAGAAAAAAAGAGAGAAATAGAGAAAATAGAGAAAAAAGAGAAATAGAAATAGAGAAAATAGAGAAAATAGAGAAAAAGAGAACATAGAGAAATAAAGAAAATAGAGAAAAGAGAAAAAGAAAAATAGAGAAAATAGAAAATAGAAAAAAGAAACATAGAAACATAGAGAAAAGAGAAAATAAGAAAAAGAGAACAAGAGAAATAGGAAAAAATAGGAAAAGAGACAAAAAGTAGAGAAAAAGAGTCATAAAGAAAATTTGAATTACCCTACAACATAGAGAAATAGAGAAAATAGAGAATAGAGAAAATAGAAAATAGAGAAATAGAAAATAAGAGAAATAAGAAAATAGAACATAGAGAACATAGAGAACATAGAGAAAATAGAGAAAATAGAGAAAATAGAGAACATAGAGAAAATAGAGAAAATAGAGAACATAGAGAACATAGAGAAAATAAGAAACATAGAGAAAATAGAGAAAATAGAGAAAAAAGAGAACAGAGAAAATAAGAGAAAATAGAGAAAATAGAGAAAAAAGAGAACAGAGAAAATAGAGAAAATAGAGAAAATAGAGAAAAAAGAGAACAGAGAAAATAGAGAAAATAGAGAACATAGAGAACATAGAGAAAATAGAGAACATAGAGAAAATAGAGAAAATAGAGAAAAAAAGAAAAAATAGAGAAAATAGAGAAAATAGAGAACAGAGAAAATAGAAAAAAGAAAATAGAGAAAATAGAGAAAATAGAGAAAATAGAGAAAATAGAGAAAAAAGAGAACATAGAGAAAATAGAGAAAATAGAGAAATAGGAATAAATAGGCAAGGAGAAAAGGTGTAGGGTGCTGAAGTGGTTCCCTAAACATTTTTTTCCTTCTTCCCTCCTTCACTTCCATTGTTTATTTCAATTTCTTCATTTCTTTCTTCTTTCCCTCCTTTCTTTCTATTCTTTCCTTCCTTCCTGCCTTCCTTTCTTTATCATGCCCATCTTTCACTGCCCTACTTCCCAATTCCTCCTCCTCCTCCTCCTCCTCCTCCTCCTCCTCCCTCCTCCTCCTCCTCCTCCTCCTCCTCCTGCCTCCTCTCCTCAAGAACCTTTCGAGCTTTCAACTCAATTCACAAGAAATAATGGTTTAAAATACAACGTCTTCTTGCATCACCATCTCCGTTAAAATTTTTCAATGTTTCGATCCTTTTCTTGACCTTCCACATTTCTTCGGAGCCACACAATAACTACATTCCAAAACAACTTGACCACTGTTAAGTTAATATGTATTGTAGTACCATTCGTATTATCCCTATCGATATTGTAGTGTATTGGTATTTTAGTTAGTATTTTTCATATCCTTTCATTCTGCACTTAAACTTTCCATGTTCCTATCCTCTTTAGGGACTGGTATCATCCAACTGTTTCTTACAATGTTGATCAGTTATATATAGTTAGTAGATGTATTCGCAATACCCTGCTATGGACCAATAGGTCTCCTGGTGTCTGTTACTCCTATGTAATCCTATGTAATCCTCCTCCTCCTCCTCCTCCTCCTCCTTCTTCCTTTCTCCTCCTCCTCCTTCCTATCTTCCTTATCAGTGAATCACCCAATTTTTTTTCTTCATTTTTATAACTTTTCCTTTTTTCTCTCCATTTTACCAACCCTTCCCTCCTCTCTCCTTCCCTTCCCTCTCCCTCTCCCTTCCCTCTCCCTTCTCCCTTCTCC
>JACEEZ010002772.1:66466-71466 GCA_016584305.1 Chionoecetes opilio
AAACCAAACTATAATGAACTGAGAAACCAAACTATATAATGAACTGAGAAACCAAACTATAATGAACTGAGAAACCAAACTATATAATGAACTGAGAAACCAAACTATAATGAACTGAGAAACCAAACTATATAATGAACTGAGAAACCAAACTATATAATGAACTGAGAAACCAACTATATAATGAACTGAGAACCAAACTATATAATGAACTGAGAAACCAACTATAATGAACTGAGAAACCAAACTATAATGAACTGAGAAACCAAACTATATAATGAACTGAGAAACCAAACTATATAATGAACTGAGAAACCAAACTATAATGAACTGAGAAACCAAACTATATAATGAACTGAGAAACCAAACTATAATGAACTGAGAAACCAAACTATATAATGAACTGAGAAACCAAACTATATAATGAACTGAGAAACCAAACTATAATGAACTGAGAAACCAAACTATAATGAACTGAGAAACCAAACTATATAATGAACTGAGAAACCAAACTATATTGAACTGAGAAACCAAACTATATAATGAACCAAGAAAAAACTGGGGAAAGCATTGCACCTTTTTCAGCCTCATAAAATCTATCCCCATCAATTTACTCGCTGGATTAAGATAGTAGATAAGATTGATAAGATAAAGCAGTACTATTGAGACAGATAAGAGATGCTGAGTCATTGCTATGTTAAAAAAAAAAGTATTTGGTAGATTAATTAAGACCTATTCTATCCTCTTCTTTTTTATTTTATCTTTTATTTGCTAATTTTTTTTCTTCTCTCTGTATATTTTCCTTGGAACTTATTTTACTCACTTATATTGTCCTCCTCCTCCTCCTCTCCTCCTCTCTCTCTCCTCTCCTCCTCTTCTTCCTTCTCTCCCTCTTCCTCCTTCCTCCTTCCTCTCTCCTTCCTCCTCCTCCCTCCTCCTCCTCTTCCTCTCTTCTCTGCTCTCCTCTCGACTTGCTGTTCAAATTACGTCAGGGAGTGTGTAAGGAAGAGACCATTATATTTCCTTCTCTCTCTCTCCTCTCTTCTCTCTCTCTCTCTCTCTCTCTCTCTCCTCTCTCTCTTTACAGATATTCTACTCCGTTTCCTTCTCTCTCTCCACTTATGATTCTCTCTCCCTTCCATCTCTCTCCTCTTCTCTCTCCTCTCCCTTCTCTCTCTCTCTCCTCTCTCTCTCTCTCTCTTTTACATACTTCTACATCCGTGTTTCCCCTTGCCTTTCCTTCACACTTAAATGATTTCTCTCCCCTTTTCATCTCTCTCTCTCTCTCTCTCTCTCTCCTCTCCTCATCTCTCTCTCCTCCTCTCTCATCTCTCTCTCCTCTCTCCTCCCTCTCCTCTCTCTCTCTCTCTCTCTCTCTCTCTCTCTCTCCTCCTTCACCTTTCACTGTTTCATTAAGACTATTTGTAAACAAGCAAAGACATTGTTTACACCTGTCTCTCTCCTCTACCTTCTCTCCCTCCCTCCATGCTCTCTCTCGCCGTCCCTCTCTCTTCTCTCTCCCTTCCCTCCCTTCTCCCTCCTCCCTCCCTCTCTCCCTCTTTCCCTCCTTGACCGTTTTATGACTTTCCCATCTTAATTATAATGGTAATGATAACAATAACAATAACAATAACAATAATAATAAAAATGATAATGATAATGATAATAGTAATGATAATACGTCATCAAAAACCAATAGATACTTTCCTTCGCCTCCTTCTCCTCTTCTTTTCCTCCTCCTTCTCCTCCTCTTCTTCCTCCTCCTCCTCCTCCTCCTCCTCCTCCTCCTCCTCTTCCTCCTCCTCCTCTTCCTCCTCCTCCTCCTCCTCCCTCCGCTCTCCTCGAAAGTAAAAATATCGCCAATTTGTACTATAAATATGTTTTTTTTATTACTTTTTTGTCTTTTGATATATTTTTCTTAGTGTTTCATTTATATATTCATTTACTGGTAACATTTTTCCTCTAACGCATATTTCTTTCCCACAATTTCCTATTCATTTTTAATCACACACACACACACACACACCACACACACACACACCCACCCACACACACACACACACCACACACGGATGAGTAAGAAAAATATCATAAAAATGTGTTTGTATTCTGTACTTCTGACTTTTTTTTCTTTTTTTTTCATGTAAAACTTTTTGGGCTGAATTATTTTACTATTTTTTCAAGTGGTGTGTGTGTGTGTGTGTGTGTGTGTGTGTGTGTGTGTGTGTGTACTGGAAGGGGGGGGGGTAGGGAATAGCAGGGAGTGTGTGTGTGGCCTTGGCAGGGTATGGTATATAGAGGTACAAGTCTAGAGACAGAAACAGGGTAAATTTGAAGTCTAGGAAGGGTATAGACCGTGGCAGGGGAAGGAG
The DNA here is from genome assembly GCA_016584305.1 of Chionoecetes opilio. Lineage (NCBI taxonomy): Eukaryota > Metazoa > Arthropoda > Malacostraca > Decapoda > Majidae > Chionoecetes > Chionoecetes opilio. The sequence goes on from JACEEZ010002772.1 coordinate 68,839, forward strand.
GAGGCCTGGATGAAGGGGAGGGATAGGCCGTGGCAGGGGGGGTAAGGGTCGGCAGGGGAAGGGGAGAAGGGAAGTAAACATGGACAGATAATAATCAAAAGGAACTGTGAATGTCTGAACGACTTAGTTTTTTTAGGCAGATGATGCGACCTTTTTTTATTTTCCTTTTTTTGCTAGGTGTACTACAAACATTCTCTCTCTCTCTCTCTCTCTCTCTCTCTCTCTCTCTCTTCCTCTCTCTCTCTCTCATCTCACCCTCGTTCCCCGTCTCTCTCTCTCTCTCGTCTCTCTTTTCCTTCTCTCTCTCTCTCTCTTCTCTCTCTCTCTCTCCTCTGTCTGGTGCAAATTTTATACATAAGAACAAAAGTAGCCCTGTGTATTATATGTATATGTCGGAAATGCGCAGTATACATGGTGTAGGAAATGTGGCGCGCCCTCTTATATATGTGTATGTATGTACGATCCCTTACCCCACTACATCCCCACCCTACCCCTTATCTCCCTCCCCTATATCCCCAACTCTTCTCCTACCTGCTGTACTGTACGTGTATGACCCTTCCTCCCCTCCCCCTCAATACCCCCCAACCCCGAATACCCCCTCCTCTTTATCCCCCTCCTACCCCTTTTCCTCTCAACTACTGTATACAAGTTGTTGGTACGTATCTATATGTATATGCGTATGTGTGTGTGTACGACCCTAAACCCCTCCACCCTACAAACCTCCAACCCCTCCTTTCCCATCCCCAACACCCTCTCCCCAACACCCAAACATCCCACCCTCCCCTCCCCCAACAGCTCGTCTTCCCTTTCACCCCCCCTACTCCTACCCCTTCTTCCCTCATCCCAACTCCTATATCCTCTCCCCAACACCCCTTTCCCCCCATCCCACCTGAAACCCCTCCCCCCTTTACCACCCCTCACCCCCAACACCCCTCCCCCCTTCTCACTGCTATACAAGTTGTTGGTACTGCTGGTGTGTGTGTGTGTGTGTGTGTGTGTGTGTGTGTGTGTGGTGTGTGCGTGTGCGTGTGTACTTCAAATGATATTCAAAGTAACATATGCCATTTTTTACCTTACCTTGCTTTTTTTACCTTATAAAACCTTTCCCTCTCCTCCCCCAAAACCCTCCCCTTCCCCCCCCCCAACCCTTCCCCTTCCCCCAACCCTTCCCCTTCCCCCAACCCTCCCTTTACCCTCCCCCCCACCCTTCCCCCAACCCTCCCACCCTTCTCCCCACCCTTCCCTTCCCCCCCTCCCTCACCCTTCTGGACCCACCTTGTTGGTACCCTCCGCTTCCTAATTGGCTTGTACCCAACCCTATCCTTCCCCTACAAACCCCCCCAACCCCTCCTTTACCCATCCCCACCCCTCCACAACACCCCCCCCCCCCACCACTCCTCCCTTCTCACCTGTTGGACGAGTTGTTGGTACTGCGGCGTGTTGTGTTCCTACTCCTGTCTAGTCTTGTAACCCTCCCCCTTCCACTTCCCCCAATACCCTTTTCCTCCGTTCCCTTGTCTTATCACCCACCTTTAACCCCCCCTCTTCCCCCAACCCCTCCCCCCCCCCTCACCCTCACCTGTGGGACGAGTTGTTGGTACTGCGGCTGTGTATGTGTGTATGTGGTAGACCCTCCCCCTTCCCCTATCCCAAACCCTCCACCCCTCACCCCAACCTTTCCCCCCCTCCTCCCCCCACCCCCCTTCTCACCTGCTGGACGAGTTGTTGGTACTGCAGACTGTGTATGTAGTGTGTGTGTAGGCCCTCCCCTTCCCCTTCCCCAATACCCTTTTCTCCCTTCCCTTATTACCCCCCACCTCAAACCCTTCCCCTCTCACCCCCAACATCCCCACCCTTACCTGCTGTGCTGTATATGTGTATGTGTGTGTACGACCCTAACCTCCCCTACCCTACAAACCTCCAACCCCTCCACAACACTCGCCCTCTCACCTGCTGTATACAAGTTGTTGGTACGTATCTATAGGTGTATGTGTATGTGTGTGTACGACCCTCCCCCTCCCTCCTCCCCCTCCCCCCACCACCACCAACCCCCCCTCTCACCTGCTGGACGAGTTGTTGGTACTGCGGCGTGGTGGGGTCCAGGCGTTCGAGGTCGTGGGTGAGCGCGAACTCCGTCAGGGACTTCCAGGGCGGCTGGTAGGCGGTGACGTCCAGGGGCCCGCCCATGGCCACCCCCATGGGCGCCCCGTCGTGCCTGATGGGCGAGGAGGCCACCATGGGCACGCCCGTGATGCCCTGGAGCGCCATCTGTTTTTCCTGGCGTGCCAAGGGGCGGGGGGCAGAGCAGGGAGGCGCGTGAGCAACAGTGATACTTACTTAGACTTACTTATATAGTTACTTATACATATACTTACTTGTTTACTTACTTACGAGGAGGTGGGTGTGAGGGCGGCTGCGGGTTTATTTTACTTACTCTTACTCACTTACTTACTAATTACTACTTACTAATAAAAGGCCTACATGCGCTATAGGCTCAAAACGTAAAATAGAAATGAAAAAAAACTACTTACACTCTCTCTCTCTCTCTCTCTCTCTCTCTCTCTCTCTCTCTCTCTCTCTCTCTCTCTCTCTCTCTCTCTCTCTCTCTCTCTCTAACTCATTAAACCC
>JACEEZ010002772.1:76466-78966 GCA_016584305.1 Chionoecetes opilio
ATTTTTCACTGACAAATTTGGGCGGTTACTGTCCCCCTTGAGCAAGGGGATGGGTGTGTGTGTGTTGCGTGAGGTCCCAGCATTACCCAAAGATCGATAATAATGATCTCCAAACTTGCACTAAGAGGGTGAAACTGGCGATCGCGAGTCCGATTCGCGTGGACAAGACCATGGGTGAATAACACACATACACACACACACTTCCTTCCTTTACCCACACACACTCACCTACACACACAAACATTCACATATAAATACATACACACATACACACATACAGTTTATATCTAGCTACGCTGCCCCCCCTTCTCTCTCTCTCCCACAATGGTGTAAACATTCAACATTAGCCGCAAAACGTTCTTGTGATGGACATAAACATTCAACACGGGCGGCAGGGCGGCGGCCGCTCCCTCCAAGGCGCCACTCACCCACCTAAACACTGCCTCACCCACTACCTACCTACCGCCACACACACACACACGCACACACACACGCACACACACACACACACACACTGTCAACACACACACGTCTCCTGCCCGCCCGCGCTGCCTTCCTTCCTTCCTACCTTTCTTCCTTCATTCATTTCTACCTTTCTTCATTTCTTCCTACATTCCTTACTTCTTTCTCCTCTTTTTTTCCCTTTTCTACCAATCCACCCTTCTTTCTTCCTACATTCCTTACTTCTTTCCTCTTTTTTTTCCTTTTCTACCAATCCACCCTTCTTTCTTCCTACATTCCTTACTTCTTTCCTCTTTTTTTCCCTTTGCTACCAATCCACCCTTCTTTCTTCCTACATTCCTTACTTCTTTCTCCTCTTTTTTTCCTTTTCTACCAATCCACCCTTCTTTCTTCCTCTTCCTCTTCCTATTTATCCTATCCTTCCTTTTTATTCCTGTACCTACCCTTCTTTTTTTCCTTATCTTCGTCTTTTTTCCTTTCCTCCCTTTTTCTCTAATTCTTTCTTTTTTATTCATGTCACCACTTATCCCTTTTATTTCCTTTATTTTTTCCTTCCTTCCTTCCTTCCTTCCATTCATCCTTCCACCACCACCATCAACACCCCCAACACCCACACCACATCAAACCTCCCCATCACAACTAAAACCACCCTTTAACACCTACTTACCATTCCCTATATACACCCCTACTACCCCTACCACTAACACCACCACTACACCCCACCCCACACTACTGAACACCCCCAACAACCCTACTTACCTTCCCTACCCTACTCCCACCCACCCCACCCAATCACTCAGAAACAACCCCTAACCCAACACCCACTTAACTTCCCCCCCCCCCCCCCCCCCCCCCCCTCTCTGATTACACCCCCGCCCAGCCCGCCACAAAATCTGTAGCCTGGTTATCGGGATCAAAAAGCAGCGCGCGCCCGCCGACTCGCACTCACAAATATTGACTTTGTTTCCTAATGACTCGCGTCTTTAAGAGATGAATTGTCGACCAAACACACACACACACACACACACACACACACACACACACACACACACACCACACACACACACACACACACACACACACACACACACAACCGCCCCGCACACACACACATACACACACACACACACACACACACACACACACACACACACACACACACACACACACACACACACACACACACACACACACACACACACACAGCCGCTCCGCACACGCACACACATACTTACATATACACACACACTCTCACACACACACACACAAACACACACACACACACACACACACACACACACACACACACACACACACACACACACACACAGCCGCCGCCCTTGAAGTCTCGCTCCATGGAAAAGAGAGAGAGAGAGAGAGAGAGAGAGAGGAGAGAGGAGAGAGAGAGGAGAGAGAGAGAGAGAGAGAGAGAGAGAGAGAGAGAGAAGAGGAAAAAAATTGGTGTTGACTCACTTCGTATCCAACTGGAAAATGTAAAACGTTATCTGATATTCCGCGGACGGCGACAGAGGAGAGAGAGAGGAGAGAGAGAGAGAGGAGAGAGAGAGAGAGAGAGAGAGAGAGAGAGAGAGAGAGAAGAGAGAGAGAGAGAGAGAGAGAGAGGCAAAGAAGGAAGGAAGGAAGGAAGGAAGGAAGGAAGGAAGGAAGGAAGGAAGGTATCAAGGAAAGGAAGGAAGAAAGGTGCTAAAAAAATTGGTAGGAGTAAGAGAGAGAGAGAGAGAGAGAGAGAGGCTTTCAAGGCGTTAAATTCCTCACTGTGAAATTAGCGATGTCCGAGCGATTGCTTACTTTAGAGGACGGCGGGAGGAGGGGAGGGAGGGGGAGGGGGGAGATAGGTAAGGGGGAGGAAGGGAAGAGTGGGGTAGAGGATAGGTAATGGGTGGTAGGGAGGGAAGGGGAAGATAGTTAATGGGAGGGTGGAGATGGGTAATGGGAGGGGGGAGGGGTAATGGAAAGGGGAAGGGAAGGGGAGAGGAAAGGAAAGGGTGGTGGTGGTGATTTGCGTCCTGGCTTGCAA
>JACEEZ010002772.1:88966-102326 GCA_016584305.1 Chionoecetes opilio
ATGAAAGTTGGTCTTCATATATTAGATTTCTTGGAACGATGATGAAAGCAAATACAGAGAGAGAAGAGAGAGAGAGAGAGAGACGAGAGAAGAGAGAGAGAGAGAGAGAGAGAGAAGAAGAAAGATGAGAGAGAGAGGAGAGAAGATTGAGAGAGAGAGAGACAGAGATGAAGAGATAGAAGAAGATGAAGAGAGAGAGAGAGAAAGAGAGAGGAGAGAGAGACAGACAGAGAAGATTGAGAGAGAGAGAGACGAGACAGAAGAGAGAAGAATTAGAGAGAGAGAGACAGAAGATAGAGAGAGAGAGAGAGAGAGAGAGAGAGAGAGAAGAGGAGAGAGAGGAGAGAGAGAGGAGAGAGAGAGAGAGAGAGAGAGAGAGAGAGAGAGAGAGAGAGGAGAGAGAGAGAGAGAGAGAGAGAGACAGACAGACAGACAGACAGACAGACAGACAGACAGGAGAAATATTGAGAGAGAGAGACGGACACAGAGACAGAGAGAGAGAGAGAACCAGGTACGAAGATCGGCCCCCTCCTTCCCCCCTCCTCTCTCCCTCTCCGCAGATTAAACACAGAAAGACGGAGGTTATTTGAACACAAACACAGCCGTCCAAACTCCGCCCGCGTTTCTGATGAGATTTAGCGGAGCGAGCGAGCAGGCGGGACACACAACCCCCCTTCCTTAAGACCCTCCTAACCTATCGCTACATATGGATTTTCGACCTTATTGGGGTGGTCTTTAAGCACTGTCTTGAGTCTGTGTTTCTGGATTTCTTGTGGGATGGAGACGGAAGCCATTTGAGAGAGAGAAATAGAGATAGAGAGAGAGAGAGAGGGAGATATGAGTGTAAAATTGTGTTATCTACCTACTCAATTGCTCTAAGTCAGGTCTCTCTCTCTCTCTCTCTCTCTCTCTCTCTCTCTCTCTCTCTCTCTCTCTCTCTCTTTCACTTTGACGTCTGAGTTTTACATTATACTGTTTCATATTTACCTCCAATCTCCCGCTCTTCCTTCTCTCTCTCTCTCTCTTCTTCTCTCTCTCTCTCTCTCTCTCTCTCTCTCTTTCACTTTGACGTCTGAGTTTTACATTATACTGTTTCATATTTACCTCCAATCTCCTCTCTCTCTCTCTCTCTCTCTCTCTCTCTCTCTCTCTCTCTCTCTCTCTCTCTCTCTCTCTCTCTCTCTCTCTTCTCTCTCTCTCTCTCAACCAGCGTGAATCTAATCTTTTCTCAACTTGGTCAGCAAATAACAGACGTAATAACTTATTGTTGTCTCAAGGCAAAGATGTACATGTGTGTGTGTGTGTGTGTGTGTGTGTGTGTGTGTGTGTGTGTGTGTGTGTGTTTTCATCTTGGGAGAGACTTGATTTATGTGATTTTTAGATGAAGTGAGTTTTGTTAGAGAGAGAGAGAGAGAGAGAGAGAGAGAGAGAGAGAGAGAGGAGGAGAGAGAGAGAGAGAGAGAGAGAGAGAGAGAGAGAGAGAGAGAGAGAGAGAGAGAAGAAGAAGAGAGAAGAAAGAGAGAGTAATGAAGGTCAAACTCTCCATTAGGTCAGTGTTCCTTCTCTCTCTCTCTCTCTCTCTCTCTCTCTCTCTCTCCTCTCTCTCTCTCTTCTTTCCTCCACTTTTTACCTTCTCTCCACCTCTCCCTTTCCCTCCCTTTTTTCCCTCCTTCCCTCTGCCTTTATCACTCCTGGCCTCATTTGATCCTGCCCAAGTTAATCGGCTTCGCAAGTATGGTGGTAGTAGTAGTGGTGGTAGTAGTGGTAGTAGTAGTAGTAGATAGTAGTAGTAGTAGTATATAGTAGTAGTAGTAGTAGTAGTAGTAGTAGTGGTGGTAGTGTGGTAGTAGTGGTAGTAGTAGTAGAGTAGATAGTAGTAGTAGTAGTAGTAGTAGTAGTAGTAGTGTAGTAGTATAGGTAGTAGTGAGTTAGTGAAGTTGTCCAGAATGATTGCTTTGTTACGGTGAAAAAATTGTGTAGGAGTAGTGTAGTGGTAGCACGCTCGGCTCACAACCGAGAAGTCCCGGGTTCGATTCCCGGGCGGAGCGGCGAAAGATGGGCGATTTCCTTATAAACCCGAGCCCCTGTCCACCCAGCAGTGAATGGGTACCGGGTGTTAGCCGGGGGTTTATGACCTGCCTCCCGGGGTGGTGGCTTCCCCAACACTAAGCACTAAGGGAAGATAAATTAGCTATGGAGACGGGGCCATACCAGTGTAGCTCAGGCCCTGTAAAATACAACTAGGTGAATACAACTATAGATGAATATACACACACACACACACACACACACACACACACACACACACTATGAACTTTTATATAACTAAAACGGAAGGAGATGAATTTACAAACACACACACACACACACACACACACACACACACACACACACACACACACACGATACAAACACTGCACTACGACAACTGATACGTTCTGTGTGTGCGTTGTGTGTCACCTGTGTGTGATGTGTGTGGTGAAGTGTGCTGTTGTGTGTGTGGTGTGCTGTGTGTGTGTGTATATGTGTTGTGTGTGTGTGTGTGTGTGTGTGTGTGTGCCTGTGTGTGTGTGCCTGTGTGTGTGTGTGGTGTGTGTGTGTGTGTGTGAGTGTGCCTGTTGTGTGTGTGTGTGTGTGTGTGTGTGTGTGTGTGTGTGTGTGTGTGTGTGTGTGTGTGTGTGTGAGTGAAACGGCGGAAAAATGTGGTATCGTCAGCGAGATGTGAGGAAGAGAGAGAGAGAGAGAGAGAGAGAGGCAGCGGTGGCGGTGAAGTGTGTTAGAGTGTGTTTAGGATACTAAGGTGTTGACAAAAGTAGTGTTGTCCCCTGCCTCCTGTCACAACCACTCCTCTCTCTCTCTCTCTCTCTCTCTCTCTCTCTCTCGCTCTCTCTCTCTCTCTCTCTCTCTCTCCTCTTCTCTTCTCTTCCTCTTCCTTCCTTCATTCTTTCTATCTTCCTTTCCTTCTCTCCTTCCTTCTCTTCTTCTCCTCTCTCTCTCTCTCTCTCTCTTCTCTCTCTTCTCTCTCTCTCTCTCTCTTCTCTCTCCTCTCTCTCTCCTCTCTCTCTCTCTCTCTCTCTCTCTTCTCACCGTCCAAACCCTGACCACTTCACAGCCCCCTCTCTCCTCTCTCTCCCTTTTCCCTTTTCTCCCTCTGTATTTTTTCCCTCCCTCCCTCCCTCCCTCCCTTCCTCTTCTCTACTCTGTCCTCCTCTTCTGCTAACATCTCTTCTCTCTTCCTGTATGTGTTTTTTTGTCTGGGTGTGTGTGTGTGTGTGTGTGTCTCTCTCTCTCTCTCTCTCTCTCTCTCTCTCTCTCTCTCTCTCTCTCTCTCTCTCTCTCTCTCTCTCTCTCTCTCTCTCTCTCTCTCTCGCTCTCTCTCGATGGTGTAAGTTTTTTTAGATAGGCTGGAAATGCACGGCTGCGAAGAGGAAGAGGAGGAGCTAAGACAAATAGGAAGGGCGTTGGGCCAGAGAGAGAGAGAGAGAGAGAGAGAGAGAGAGAGAGAGAGAGAGAAGAGAGAGAGAGAGAGAGAGAGAGAGAGAGAGAGAGAGAAAGAAATATATGCTCATGATATAATAAAAACAATGCGTTATTTTGTGCATGTAAAATAAAATATAATAAAAATAAAAAGAACGCTTAGATAAATAAGAGGATAGCGACATTGAACATTAGATAAACATAGATACGGAGACAGAACCCCACGTATAGACCTTCAAAAACCCTTCAAAAACACAACAACTACGTAATTACAACAACTATACACTCTCAGAAATGGGGGGTATATTAAGGGTAGAATTGTTACATCGCACCATCACTACCCTTTTTATACCCTATGTCCAGGCTGGAGGGTAGATGCTGCTGATTATACCCTTCATCTACCCTTTATCTACCCTTTTTAGACGAGAGGGTTGAGAAAGGGTACATTTGGGGTTTTGAAAAGGGTATATTTAGGGTTGCAAAAGGGTATATTTGTAAGGGTAGCAGTATTTCATCACTATAAACACCCTTTTTCTACCCTTTTCCTACCCTTTTTTTCTAAGAGTGTAAGGAAACAAAAACACACACATATATACAGATTGACAACAAGATCATTACAACTATAGGTACACACAAGCGCATAGACTCACCCCACAGTCTCTTTTAAAGTAGGTTATATATATATATATATTTTTCCTTCAGCTATAAGGTAATTACAACAGCTATATAGGTAAACACACACACGTATACACTCATCTGACAGTCTCGTACAGAAGGCTATATTTTTTTTTTAACAACTAGGTAATTACAACAACTACTATAGGTGTGCGACACACACACACACACACACACACACACACACACACACACACACACACACACACACACACACACACAGCTAAAACACACAAACACACACACACCCGGACTCACCTGACAGTCTCTCTTACAGAAGGTTATATATATTTTAAACAACTTGGTCATTACAACAACTAGGTAAACACACACACACACACACACACACACACACACACACACACACACACACACCGGACTCACCTGACATAGTCCCTCTTGCAGTAGGTCTTGCCGTCGCGCACGAAACACGTACAGTACTCGTCCAGGAACTGATGACAGTCCTGGCACTTGAGACAGGCGGCGTGCCACTCCATGTCCGGCGCCACACGCAGGATGTACTGGTCGTGGATCACGCCCCCGCACCCTATGCACACCGCCGCCCGTCCCGCCCGCTCCGCTAAGGGGGAAGAAAAGACACAGGGGAACATGTTGAGAAATGGTCATGGTAAAAAGTGTTTGTCCAGATGGAAAGGAATAAATGACAAAAAAAAGGAGAAAATATTGAGATGATGAAAAGTGTGTCTATAGGAGGTCTATAATGGAGAAAAAGTGTCAATATAGTCAGGAGAAAATATTGAAAGATGCCAATGTGTGTGTAGAGATAGAAATATAGTGATTGGAAGGTCATATGTAGAGAAAAAGTGAAAATATTGAGAAGAGTATAATTTGAGAGATGCCAAAAAGTGTGTGTATAGATGGAAATGAAAATATAAACCCTCTATACCCTATGCACACCCTATGCACACCCCCGCCCGTCCCGCCCGCTCCGCTAAGGGGGGGGGAGACACAGAGACAAGGGTGAATGTTGAGAACTGGCAAGTGTGACAAAATATAGAAAGAAACCAAAATTTAAAGGCGTAAAAATATGAAAATATGTAAAAAATGAGAAAATAGAGAATACCAAAATTTAAACACGTCTACTATAGAAAATAATCACAGGAAGAAGAAACTGTCTCCACTGTGGGGGAAGCAAGGAGACCAGCCAATCCATTTCTGTGTGTGTCTCGAGGTGGGAATACAGTGATTGGAAGGGCGTTAGGAGAGAAAAAGAGAAAACCTACACTCTTAGAAAAGAAGGGTAGGAAAAGGGTAGAAAAAGGGTGTTTGTAGTGATGAAATACTGCTACCCTTTTTCTACCCTTACAAATATACCCTTTTGCAACCCTAAATATACCCTTTTCCAACCCCAAATATACCCTTTCTCAACCCTCTCGTCTAAAAAGGGTAGATGAAGGGTATAATCAGCAGCATCTACCCTCCAGCCTGGACATAGGGTATAAAAAGGGTAGTGATGTTGCGATGTAACAATTCTACCCTTAATATATCCCCCATTTCTGAGTGTGTAAAGAGGGTAATATATTGAGAGATGTTAAAAAATATGTTTAGAGATGGAGAGACGTTATGTACATAGATTACATCAAAGAAAAAGTGAAAATATGGAGAGGAGAGTAAATTGAGAGACAAGAGAGAGAGGGGGACATTATTATATATAGAGAGAGAGAGCTGTAGGCTACCCATATACACCCTATGCACACCGCCGCCCGCTCCGCTACAGTGGTGGTGGGGGGGGGGTAATTATAGTGTGTTAGGGAGGTTGTTATAGTGTTAGGAAGGTGGTTATAGTGTTAGGAAGGTGGTTATAGTGTTAGGAAGGTGGTTATAGTGTTAGGAAGGTGGTTATAGTGTTAGGAAGGTGGTTATAGTGTTAGGAAGGGGGTTATAGTGTTAGGAAGGTGGTTATAGTGTTAGGAAGGTGGTTATAGTGTTAGGAAGGTGGTTATAGTGTTAGGGAGGTTGTTATAGTGTTAAGAAGGTGGTTATAGTGTTAGGAAGGTGGTTATAGTGTTAAGAAGGTGGTTATAGTGTTAGGAAGGTGGTTATAGTGTTAGGAAGGTGGTTATAGTGTTAGGAAGGTGGTTATAGTGTTAGAAAGGTGGTTATAGTGTTAGGAAGGTGGTTATAGTGTTAGGAAGGTGGTTATAGTGTTAGGAAGGTGGTTATAGTGTTAGGAAGGTGGTTATAGTGTTAGGAAGGTGGTTATAGTGTTAGGAAGGTGGTTATTAGTGTTAGGAGAGGTTGTTATAGTGTTAGGAAGGTGTTATAGTGTGTTAGGAAGGTGGTTATAGTGTTAGGAAGGTGGTTATAGTGTTAGGAAGGTGGTTATAGTGTTAGGAAGGTGGTTATAGTGTTAGGAAGGTGGTTATAGTGTTAGGAAGGTGGTTATAGTGTGTTAGGAAGGTGGTTATAGTGTTAGGAAGGTGGTTATAGTGTTAGGAAGGTGGTTATAGTGTTAGGAAGGTGGTTATAGTGTTAGGAAGGTGGTTATAGTGTTAGGAAGGTGGTTATAGTGTTAGGAAGGTGGTTATAGTGTTAGGAAGGTGGTTATAGTGTTAGGAAGGTGGTTATAGTGTTAGGAAGGTGGTTATAGTGTTAGGAAGGTGGTTATAGTGTTAGGAAGGTTGTTATAGTGTTAGGAAGGTTGTTATAGTGTGTTAGGAAGGTGGTTATAGTGTTAGGAAGGTGGTTATAGTGTTAGGAAGGTGTATAGTGTTAGGAAGGTGTTATAGTGTGTTAGGAAGGTTGTTATAGTGTTAGGAAGGTTGTTATAGTGTTAGGAAGGTTGTTATAGTGTTAGGAAGGTTCTTATATGTGTTAGGAAGGTGGTTATAGTGTTAGGAAGGTGTTATAGTGTTAGGAAGGTGTTATAGTGTTAGGAAGGTTGTTATAGTGTTAGGAGGTTTTATAGTGTTAGGAAGGTTGTTATAGTGTTAGGAAGGTTGTTATAGTGTTAGGAAGGTTGTTATAGTGTTAGGAAGGTTGTTATAGTGTTAGGAAGGTTGTTATAGTGTGTTAGGAAGGTTGTTATAGTGTTAGGAAGGTTGTTATAGTGTTAGGAAGGTTGTTATAGTGTTAGGAAGGTTGTTATAGTGTTAGGAAGGTTGTTATAGTGTTAGGAAGGTTGTTATAGTGTGTTAGGAAGGTTGTTATAGTGTTAGGAAGGTTGTTATAGTGTTAGGAAGGTTGTTATAGTGTTAGGAAGGTTGTTATAGTGTTAGGAAGGTTGTTATAGTGTTAGGGAGATTGTTAAAGTGTTAGAAAGGTTCTTATAGTGTGTTAGGAAGGTGGCTATAGTGTTAGGAAGGTGGTTATAGTGTTAGGAAGGTTGTTATAGTGTGTTAGGAAGGTTGTTATAATGTTAGGAAGGTTGTTATAGTGTTAGGAAGGTTGTTATAGTGCTAGGAAGGTTGTTATAGTGTTAGGAAAGGTTGTTATAGTGGAGGGGGCAGATAAAATAGATATTTAGACATTATATAGAGATAATCCATTAATATTTGTGTGTAGGGTCGGCAAAGTCGTATAGAAAGGCTATAAAGAGAAACATATTGAGAGAGGGAAGAAAAGGTGAGGGTTTTTTTAATTCAACTCTTTCATAGTTTTTATCCAAGTTTTTTTTATTTATTTAACTCATATTTTTTATCAGTTATTTTTTTAACTCAGTTTTTATCCAAGTTTTTTTTTTTAACTCACAGTTTTATCAGTTTTTTTACTCAATAGTTTTTATCTAAGTTTGTTTTTTTTGTACTCAATTTTTATCGAAATTTTATATATTTTATTTAACTATCATTGTTTTGTTTATTTTTATTATAGGGTTAGGCTATAAAGGAGAGTAACAGAAATAGAGAACATAATATAAAGTCTATATATACCCATATACATCCTACGGCCTATGCACACCGCCGCCCGTCCCGCCCGCTCCGCTAGAAAGATAAAGAGACAGGGGAAATATTACTAAAGACAGAATCCATAGTGGTCTTGTTTTGTTTTTGTTCTAGTACTTAAGTTTACTCTTAGGCCTGTTCTTATCGCTTTGTTTTTTGTATGTATGCCTCCGGGCGAGAATAAAATTATTATTATTATTATTATTATTATAAATGCGAGTGTTTATATATGGGAAGGCTGCAGAGGAAGGATAAAGAGAGAGGTGAAACTATTGATAGATGCCAAAAGTGTCTCTCTCCGCTATAGTGGGGGGGGGGGACAAGAGAGACAGGGGGAGAGATTATAAAAAGAGATGCTAAAAATGTGTGTGTGTGTGTGTGTGTGTGTGTGTGTGTGTGTGTGTGTGTGTGTGTGTGTGTGTGTGTGTGTGTGTGTGTGTGTGTGTGTGTGTGTGTGTGTGTAGGGTTGGGGGGGATAGAAAGGGGAAAAAGTTTAAATATAGAGAGGATAATAAATTGAGAAATACCATAAAGTTTGTGTATAGATGGGAATGAAAATATAAACTCTCTATACCCTATACACACCGCCGCCCTCTCCGCTAAGGGGGGAAGGAAACAGGGGGAAATTATATATAGAGAATCCATAACTGTGTGTCTATATGGGAAGGATATAAAGGGTAGAAATAAAAAAAGGGGAGAAATATTAAGAACTGCAAAAAATGTGTGTGTAGGGTCGGGAAGAAAGGTTAGAAAGAGAGGGGACAATGTTAAGAGATGCCAAAAAGTGTGTGGAGATATAGAAAGGAGGGATAAACGGGAAAAATGAAAGAATGAGGGGAAAAAATGTTGAGAGATACCAAAAATACCCTTATATACACCCATAGACCACTGTAAAGAGATATAGTGGTCTATGATACACCCTATGTACACCGCCGCCCTCTCCGCTATAGGTGGGGATAACAAGGAGAGCGGGGTGAAATGATTTAGAGCTAATCCATAAATGTGTCTGTGTGTGTGTAGATGGGAAGGCGGTATATAAAGGACAGGACAGAAAAGAGAGGGAAAAAGTGAGGGAAAGTATACACCCTATGCACACCGCCTCCCCTCCGCTATATAGTAGGGGACATAGAGGCAGGGGTGAATATAGAGAGAATCCATAAACGTGTCTGTGTCTAGGTGGGAAGGAGGTATATAAAGGAGAGGAACAGAAAAGTGAGGGAAAGTATACACCATGCACACCGCCTCCCCCTCCGCTATATAGTAGGGGACATAGAGGCAGGGGTGAATGTAGAGAGAGAATTCATAAATGTGTCTGTGTCTAGGTGGGAAGGAGGTATATAAAGGAGAGGAACAGAAAAGTGAGGGAAAGTATACACCCCATGCACACCGCCGCCCCCTCCGCTATATAGTAGGGGGGACATAGAGGCAGGGGTGAATGTAGAGAGAGAATTCATAAATGTGTCTGTGTCTAGGTGGGAAGGAGGTATATAAAGGAGAGGAACAGAAAAGTGAGGGAAAGTATACACCCCATGCACACCGCCTCCCCCTCCGCTATATAGTAGGGGACATAGAGGCAGGGGTGAATGTAGAGAGAGAATCCATAAATGTGTCTGTGTCTAGGTGGGAAGGAGGTATATAAAGGAGAGGAACAGAAAAGTGAGGGAAAGTATACACCCCATGCACACCGCCCCCTCCGCTATATAGTAGGGGACATAGAGGCAGGGGTGAATGTAGAGAGAGAATCCATAATGTGTGTGTCTAGGTGTGTGTGATGCGTAAGACATACAGAAAAGAGGAGATCTAGTAAGATTACACTATTGTATCTCCGCTGCGGGGGAAACAAGGAGAGGGGACGTGTTGAGAGATGCCAAACAGTGTGTCTAGGGTTGGGAAGGTCGTATAGAAAGGATAAAAATATAAATAAAATAGAGGAGAAAATATAACGTTTGGAAATAGGAAGGGCGAGTAGGAAAGAGAAATGTTGAAAGAAAGCTAAAAATATAGATTGTTGTGATGGGAAAGACTAGTTCTAGAATCTAGGAAAGAAAGAAAGAAAGAAAGAAGAAATAGAGAAGAACATAGAAATATAATACTTCTTTATATCTTTCCCTCTTCGCTGTCAGACAGAAAGAAAAGAGAAATTATTTTTGGAGGGCATTATATTTTTTTGGGGGGAGGGCATTTTATTATTTGAGTAGGGCATTTTATTATTTGAGTAGGGCATTATATATTTTTGGAGGGCATTTTATTATTTTTGGAGGGCATTTTATTATTTTTGGAGGGCATTTTATTATTTTTGGGGGAGGGCATTTTATTATTTTTTGGGGAGGGCATTTTATTATTTTTGGAGGGCATTTTATTATTTTTGGGGGAGGGCATTTTATTATTTTTGGAGGGCATTTTATTATTTTTGGGGGGAGGGCATTTTATTATTTTTGGGGGGAGGGCATTTTATTATTTTTGGAGGGCATTTTATTATTTTTGGGGGAGGGCATTTTATTATTTTTTGGGGAGGGCATTTTATTATTTTTGGGAGGGCATTTTATTATTTTTGGGAGGGCATTTTATTATTTTTGGGGGGAGGGCATTTTATTATTTTTGGAGGGCATTTTATTATTTTGGAGGGCATTTTATTATTTTTGGGGGGAGGGCATTTTATTATTTTTGGAAGTAAACAAGAAATAAATAAGAATATTGAAAGACATCGGCGTTGCATTTATAGGGTTTCTAATTTGCGGGCTTTTCGTTACTTTTTTTTTTTTATTCGCCAGTCCCTTGTCATGAAAAAAAATGATAAATTGATCAACCTATAAGATGTGTTCCGCCACCTATCATCTAAAAATAGGAATATAGATGCAACTGAACACCAGACTGATTATAAACAATATAAAATAGGTATATATTGTATATTTCTCGCCCTTTCTTTCCCTCACGCTACACTCTTAGAAAAAAAGGGTAGGAAAAGGGTAGAAAAAGGGTGTTTATAGTGATGAAATACTGCTACCCTTACAAATATACCCTTTTGCAACCCTAAATATACCCTTTTCAAACCCCAAATGTACCCTTTCTCAACCCTCTCGTCTAAAAAGGGTAGATAAAGGGTAGATGAAGGTATAATCAGCAGCATCTACCCTCCAGCCTGGACATAGGGTATAAAAAGGGTAGTGATGGTGCGATGTAACAATTCTACCCTTAATATACCCCCCATTTCTGAGAGTGTATGTATAATAGGTGAAAAATAGGCGATGAATAGGAATAATAGGGATGTTTTAGAAAAATTAATGAAGAAGGAATAGTGAGAGAGAGAGAGAGAGAAAAAAAAAGATAACTTAAGATAATTGAAGATAAGGAGGCTGTGTGCGTGTGTGAGAGATAATATTTTTGTTTTGTTATTCATCTACATATTTAATTCTCAGATCTCTCTTTTTGTATCTGTCTCAAATATATTTCTTTCTTTCTTTCTCTATTACCTCTTTTATCTCTATAGTCTATTTTTTTAACAAGGCAAATATTCCATTCTATCTGAGGTCTCATGCTTAAAATGATGCCTATGTTTACCTGATACTATGGTTAACTATGATACAATACAGCTGATATTAAGAAGAAGTGTAGTATTCCCTTCTATCTTAAGGTCTCATGCTTAAAATGATGCCTCTGTTTACCTGATAATATGGTTAACTATGATAAAATACAGCTGATATTAAGAAGAAGTGTAGTATTCCATTCTATCTGAAGGTCTCATGCTTAAAATGATGCCTATGTTTACCTGATACTATGGTTAACTATGATACAATACAGCTGATATTAAGAAGAAGTGTAGTATTCCCTTCTATCTGAAGGTCTCATGCTTAAAATGATGCCTCTGTTTACCTGATAATATGGTTAACTATGATACAATACAGCTGATATTAAGAAGAAGTGTAGTATTCCCTTCTATCTTAAGGTCTCATGCTTAAAATGATGTCTCTGTTTACCTGATACTATGGTTAACTATGATACAATACAGCTGATATTAAGAAGAAGTGTAATATTCCATTCTATCTTAAGGTCTCATGCTTAAAATGATGCCTCTGTTTACCTGATAATATGGTTAACTATGATACAATACAGCTGATATTAAGAAGAAGTGTAGTATTCCCTTCTATCTTAAGGTCTCATGCTTAAAATGATGCCTATTTTTACCTGATAATAGGGTTAACTATGATAAAATACAGCATACATTTAGAAGAAGCGTAGTATTCCCTTCTCCTGACATCAAATATTAGTCAGTAAGCAGCAAGGGGACTGGATTTTTTGCTTCGTTAAAAAAAATAGACTATAGTAAAGGAAACAAGAAGCTGATAATGAAAACCAAATAATGGAGTAACTGTGTTGATAATAATAAGAGTTCAGAATAATGGTAACGATGGCTATACAACTATTAAAGCAAGCCGAGTAACAAGGCATTGAACTGAGATGATAATAAGTGTTTTATAATTATGACGTCACTAATAACACAGATCAAAGTTTAAGACAAAGAGTTCAAAAAATAAAGTGGAAAAAATGCAAAGAAGAAAAAAACTATATAGTCTATACCTTGTTTTTCTTTTTTTTATATTTTTTCACTCACTCATAATTAGTCTCTCAGATGTGACAAAGACCACACACACCACACCCGCCCACCCCCACACACCCCCCCACACACACACACCACCACACACCACCCACACACACCACACACACACACACACACACACACACACACACACACACACACACACACTTCATAACTTTTTTCCTTCCTTCCTTTTTTTTTCTTTTTTTGCAACACCATTTTATAAACACCTCCATTCCCTTCACTGCCTATCTACACTTCCCTCTTACCTAAACTATCAAAGGTAAAATATAACACACATCACCTAATACCTTTAAACTCACTATACTATTTCTATAAACTTTAAATAACCCAAACTAACTAACTTCAACTTTTTACTAACCAAACTTTGACTAACCTAAATATCTCTTAAATGTCTCTTCAATCTAATTCTCTATAAATATCTTGTCTCTAAATAACCTTATATCTAAATAACCGAATCTCTTACTTAAACCATCAAAGAGAGAAGCTAATATAAAACACTAATACAATACTAATAATATGCTGCACTAATATAAACACAGATATAATACCCTAATATAATAACACTGATAATAAAAGACACCACTATAATACCTACATAAATATTCACACATATATATACCATCACTCATATAACACTAACACTACTATGTACATACACTATAACATCACTAACAGAAAATACCCATAA
>JACEEZ010002774.1:0-41807 GCA_016584305.1 Chionoecetes opilio
GGGATTTGGGGGGGGGGGGGCCCCGTTGTGGGTGTATGCATAAACATTTTTTTTTGTTACTACAGATATTTCATCAAATATGGAAATGAGACGGAAGGCGGTGACTATATCAGGGCAGAGGAGAATGGGGTTAGCTAAAACTTCTCCATCTCCAAAATATTGAGGCTAGAAACTATCGCTTAGTGGCATTCTTGTCTTTACAGTCTGGATATATCATCTATACAACTTTAGTGCATATTTTCCAAACCAACTAACCAAAATATATAGGTTGTAAATAATATTTCACTGCTAGTAGATGGTCAAGTTTACACAGATATTTATCAGGAAATATGGCAAGATACGAATATTCTGAAGACATCCCAGAACTGCTGATGAAAAACGTCATTTTACAATGTATACATAGAAAAATTACTTTAGTGAGAAAAGTTTTCGAGAAAAGAAGGTGGGAACATACTACACTGTCCGTAATAATTGGGTGTTTGATAAAATATTCAAGAAATATTCGCCAAAAAAAAGGTTTTGACATAGTATAACTAAAAGCTTACATTCATTTTCTTTGTTTTCACGAGTTCTACACAGTGAAGCAAAACTTAAAGCTGTATCATATAACTTTGCTGAAAAAATCTAGAAAATGTTAAAAAATTTATTGTTTCCCGAGAAATGTTTAGTTTTTGCTACTTTTACCACGGAGCCCATTCCCTTATCAGAAAACTAATGTTTTCTATGGAAGACTGATATAATTTCCCTTCTTTTGGTATGCAACACGTCGAATGTTTTCTCAGAAAAAAAATTCTAGTGTAGAGTTGAAGTCAATTACTGTTTATGCATATTCATTCAGTCTCATAATGGCATTTATTCTGTGGTGCCTTATAGTTTTTTATGCGATCATACTTATAGAAAAAACCTATCCAAAGAAAACAGTATAACATTTACACTGATAAGAGTATTTGGTATGGGAAAAAAATACACTGGCAAGTAAACTTTTTAACGCGTAAAAAAGCCCTCTGAGGGCCTCTCCCACGGGCTGCCACGGAGCAAGAATTCATAAATATAATTACGGAATGCCAGAGGGTTAAAATACCCTAAAATGGTTTATTTTACCCTAAAAGTGGAAGCACTGCGCGGCGGCGGTAATCGTAAATTATATATAATTATCGTATATCGTGTATCGTATGAACGTTATCGTTCATCATACCATGCACCAATTTATCGTATTTATACCTGGTCACAATGGGCAGCCGCGGAACGCACCGCATGGAAAAGGTCGGACTCACACACTAGTAAGGCTCGGATAATTCGAACTTCTGTTCGAATTACAGAGAGTTGTTGAAAATTTTGAACTGGCCTGAAACAGGTCGAATCCGAGGTTCATATCATAGAGGGTTTACTGTATACCGTAAATGGCGGCGTAAAAGTCGACTCTTTGAGCCTGAAAAAATCTCTCCATAACTAGGGGTCGACTTATACGGCAAGGATAAAATGCGACCTTTACCACCGAGTGATAAAACAAGGGGATCACACTACAACAATCGCTGAAACACCACTTACCGTAACTCCAGTCAGACAACTACAATATGCGCCACTTCCAGAGCAACAGCGACAACTGGAGAAGACGTTTAGCGGCAAGTTTCACCCAACAGCTTTTTCCACAGCTGATACAATGATGTAAACACTGGCGAATGCAAATGGCAGAGCCTCAGAGGACACCGGTCAGTGCAGTCCAGTCATAGGTACTACCGTGTTTACCTTATAATATACAGTAGTAGCGGTACTATCAGGGGACTATGGTGTTTTTCAAGTGCAAACAAGAGGCGGGGACCTATAGTAAAAATTCATATCTTCATATAAGTGGTGTTTTTCGGCTTTATAGGCACATATGTTTGTCCCTACATGTATATTTCATGCATGCACCTTTTCGCTAATCATGTAATTATTTTAAGGGGTACAGTAAAACCCTTCATGCTCGCGGGTTTCAGGCTCGCGGATTTGATTACCGCTGGTTTTCAACCTTTTTTTTCTTTTTTTTTTCCCTCCCTCCCTCCCTCCCAATTGCTTGCTCTCTACAGGGGCCTTATCCGCCCATGAAATGGAGTATGTCTCACATGTTTGGGAGGATCCACTCATACAGCTCTCCTAAACAGGGTTGAATCAAAAGCTTTTCGGCTCATCAATCCTCTCCTCTGACTGACTGTCTTCAATCTTTAAATCACCGCCGCAATGTTGCTTCTCTTGCTCTCTTCTACCGTTATTTTCAGCTCACTGCTCTTTCAGAACTTGCTAACTGCATGCCTCCCCCCCCCCCGCGGCCTCGCTGCACAAGACTTTCTACTCATTCTCATCCCTATTCTGTCCATCTTCCTAAAGCAAGAGTTAATCAGTATCTTTAACTCTTTCATCCCTTTCACTGGGAAAAATCTGGAACTTTCTTCCTGTTCTATTTTTTCCCCTTTCCTATGACTTAAATCTTTTCAAAAAAAGAGTAACAAAAACACCTCCCGAACTAAATTGGCTCACCCCTGTTTTTATTTTATTCTCTTACTGTCTTCTTTATAGGGACTGGCGTTGAGCGGGCTTTGTGTTACCCTTTTTGTTGTGCCTTGGCCAGTTCCTTGTGATAAAAAAAAATAAATAAATAAAAAAAAAAAAAAAAAAAAAAAACTATGGGATAAATGAATGACTAATGTCATGCTCGCGGAATTTACGTACTCGCGGGTGTCTCTGTTCCCTAACCCCCGCGAGCATGAAGGGTTTATTGTATTTCTTTTGACGTGTCACGCCCATGATGCCCGTCCCCGTTACCACATGCCGCTAGAGAACAGCATCTCCTGGAGACGGAGACCACACCTTTGTTTTTCGACAGGGGGGCACCCCCCTGACCCGAAGTACAGCTTTCCTCATAGAAATGTAAGAGCTTGGAATGGACTAAATCAGGAGGTGATATCGGCAAAATAATGTGCACCAATTGAAAGAAAGACTGGATAAAAGTAGATACGGAGATGGGACCACACGAGTGTAGCTCAGGCCCTGTAAGACACAACTAGGTCAATACACAAACATTCACACAACACCATCCATCTTTGGTATTATAAAAAAGCAAATAACTTTACTCATAATGTTAAGTTATGAGTAAAGTAGGATCTTTTGTTACATACACAATAATAAGTCTACAGCACTTGCACATATAAAAAACTACAGTAAACCCTCTCAAATTTCCCAAAACCATATAATTCAAACTTCGGTTTAATTCGACCTTTTTCAGGTTCAGTTAGAATTTTTCAGCAACTTTCCATAATCCGAACAAAAGTTTGAAGTGTCGCACATTGTTCGAGTTGTTTAGAGTTTTCTGCAGCATCTTCCACCTCCTCTTGTGCCATCCACTTCGTCAGCCAGACTCCATATCGCCTCCAACACATTAAGCACTTCAACCACTGAAGACCATTAACTTACAAGTCTCCAGAGTGACACCCCTGTTGCGTTCAGTAGCGATCACACACCCCGCGCACTCTCCCTATTGAAAAGATACTGAAAAGCTTCACAATACACATTGCTACCAAGATAGCAGCTAAACAAAATTTATCTCTGTGGCTATTCTTATTTTTCCAGAGTAACTTGCTGATGACCCTGTATTTGATGCAGCCCGAAGCTTTAGCAGCAGGAAATGAATATTAAGGGGGCAAGAAGAGGAGTCTTTCTTTGCCCTTTTTTTACATACCCTTATTGTTGTCGCGAGCTGGCAACTCGGTAGCGACCACCCTTCTAGGGCTGTAGTGGGGCCTTGCCCTAGGCATACTATATGCTGACGTCACCGTGCGCCTCCGTGTGCACCCGTTCGCGTTGCATTACTTAAAAACGCAGCCCTTGCCTGAAGACGCTATCAGTGACGCCTGAGTGCTCAGTGTACAGTAGTACTGCGTTCAAGACTCAGTATTAGCAATGTTTTAGTGAGTACAAGTACTACAATCTGTACTGTTTTAGCATGTTTTAGTGAGTTCATATTGTGTGGTGGGGCAAGAGGTAAACCATAGGATAATTTGGGACTTTAGGCTAATTCGACCCAGGTCTCCCCACAATAATTTGAATTAGAGAGGGTTTTCTGTACTATTATTTTAATTACATAAGAACATAAGAACATTGCGTATAGTGTACCTATTACGAAGATTTTTTCAACCAACATTAATTACGCTACACTTGTCAATATTAAATTCCATCTGCCACTGACTACGCACTCGCTAACTTATCTAAATCTCCCTGCAAACCGGTTAGATAAGACTGTGATCCAATAATAATAAATATTATATTTTTTACCTATCTTAGTATCATCAGCAAACTTTCTGATATCACTGCTAATCCCACTGTCTTAGTCGTTGATGTAAATAAAAATAGTAGTGGCCCCAAATACTATAATATTACTATTAATATAAAACCTACTTACACAATCGCCAACACTTATACTATTATTAGCTACCACCATCACCCCACCACTATTACTACTATCCGTAACACAATTACCTACCCAGTGATGCAGAAGTTATCACATTTTTCTAACAAGGTCATTGCTTGGTTTATCAAATACATGCATGTTGTTTGAAAAATTTTTTTAGAAATCAATAGATGAATAACTTACTGGTGAATGTAATGGATGGGTTCATATTTTTTTTTTTCGCTCTTTCATTGCACCAAGTGCAAACACCAACTATTCACCATAGTCCAAAAAAAAGAACACACAAGGAGCGACACTCCTCCCCTTTACTTGCTCCTCACGAGGTCAATACTAAAGGGAGACAGAGAGTATGTGTGGAAGGTAGAGGGGATTTGACTGAGTAAGCATAGCCCAATAGATCTGCCACTCCCTAGTAATTACCTGACCTCACACCTTTAAACCCTCCCACCCCACCTTAACAACAAAGCCACCGTGCCAACCCAACGTAGCAAAATTTATACCCGCAAAACCCGAGAGACCTACATATGATGATATAAACATGTTATGAGATCAGTTTAATTCTCATCATGAAAATAATAGCGGGAAAAAAAAACCCATATACAGGGAAGTTCCGTTTATACGGAGCTTTCCCGGTATACGAGAAATCAATGATACGAGCTGAGTAAATTAGGGTCTATTTTCAATATACGAGATCGAAAATCCAATGCTACGACATTCAAACGGGGGGTGAGTAAAATTACCAAGTCCAAAATGCGCGCCCTGCCACTTTTGCATCTGGGCTATATGATGATGTGGTGGTGGCCCCAAGCTTGGGGCCGCACACCTGGCTAATTACCCTAAAGGTCAAGCCAACACCGGGGGTGGGGGACTCGCTCGTGACCCAAATTCCTCCCGCACCTCTATTGCTGGGTTCCCGCCGTGGGGTTCCTAGACCAGCTTCTGGCAAATAACCCACCTACCACCACACTGAGAGGAACACAGGGAGAGGAGTGGTGTTCCTCTTATGTAATGGTTGGTAGGTAACTCACTGAATACGTACAGGACTCCCGGCTGGACAAAGGGGGATTTTGGTTGACCCCAGTCAGGTACCCAAGCAAGGCGTGCCTGAAGGGAATTTAGAGGTGTGGGGCCCTGCCCTTTTTAGGGGAATTAGCCAGGTGTGCGGCCCCAACCGGGGGACCACTACAGTTTTTTTTGCTGAAAAACATGTTTTTGAGGGGGCCCGGGAAACCAAAACCCTTTTTTTTCCCCATTATATGATTTCCCCATACGAGATTTCTCTTTACGAGTAAAACAGGGGAACCTAACTACTCGTATCTTGGGGATTTTCCCTGTAGTGCCCCTTTTTGAATGGCCCGACGTTACCCCCAAAATCTCAAAAAACTTATGGGATGATTTATCTCCACTTAGCAGTGCTCTCTTAGCCACAAAAAGGGTGGTGAGACATTTTCGCTTGTTTTCAACCCCCCCGGGCTCAGGGGTCTCCCCCCTTTTACACCTCCACAAAAAACCCAATCCTTTACCTTCTATTGTTCCCTTTTTACCTTCTAATTTTTTTTCCATCCATTTCAGGTGATTTTCTTAACACCTCTATATCCCCTAATTAATATGATCTTTAGATGCATCTACATAAAATTTGAAGCAAATTAATTAAGGTGATGACTGTACCTTTTGGTGGTAAAAAATTGAAGAGTGTACGGGCAAGGGTCACGAGTGTTGAGGTAAATTTGGGGCCCCCCCGGGTCTGAAGGTCTTGGCCATGACAGTTGGAACAGGTTGTCCCCGTAACTCTGGCAAGGAGCGAAAGACACAGTGTATATGTAAAAATAATATGTGCATATATATCAATGCAAAATTTTTTGGGTTCAATGCAAAACTTGTAAATTACATATCATGAATGATATGGAATTCAAAATGACCACTTAATTTGCAAATCTCTACTTCTCATAAACTCTTTTAAAAATACCTTTGCATATATTCATAATGATGCTTTAATTTCCACACCCACAAGGCGTCTATGACTCACTAAAAAAAATGACGTGTCATGCACTGAAACACATCCCTACAGCATGGCGATTCACGCTCGACTGAAAACAAAAACAGTAAAGCAGCCAGTATGGCAGTGGTGGGTGTATCAACCAGTGTTGGGCATAAAATTCCTAAAAAGTTAACTTTGCTAATGATAAACCAATAACTCCAATTTTTCACTTGATATCAAATATCCCAATAATTCTAATACAGTATTCCCCTTCTTATGAAATTCCCTTCTCAACAATCTTTCACTCGTACAATCGTTTCTTCTTTAATACCCTTAGCTCTATTACAAAAAGCTTGCTTCCGGGTTACGAATGCACGAGGGGAGCGATCGAGCACTCTGCAAGCACAGGCGTTTGTTTGGGCAAGTAATCGTAGTGCAATCCACGTCACCACAGGCAACCAACAATAATTGCCCAATTTTCACTGCCCTTCTGTTCAGTGATTTTGGTTGAAAATTCGCAGGTTTTCACTCTTAATTCTCACCTAACCTCAAGTGCCATATCTATATTCTTGTGAGCAGCCTGAAAGCTCTAGTGCCCCCAATATGAACCCAAAAGAGAGCCAGGAATAGCTTAATTTTGAAGTCAAGGTTAACATTTTTAATCCGCACAGTGCCAGCGGCGTATATTTACGGCGGCGATTTGAAAAAATTGCTGTGGCAATATTTTGACTGGGAGGTTTCATACTTTGTCAGGTCACTTTTCATACCTTAACCCTTCCATTTACTGACCATCACCCCCCCACCAAGGCTGTGGTCACATTAAGGGTATGCGTCTAAAACACGTATAATAAAACACATATAATAAAAATATCCTCACAAGTGAATTTAAAATGCCCAAAATTGTATGTATGCAGTCAACCCTCGATTTAATGGACTAAATGGGGGAGAAGTGGTCTGTTTTAAAACCGATTGCCCGTTAGTCCGAGAGTAGTTTCCCAAAGGTGTGAAAATATAGGAAAAACACAGGAAAAATTGTGAAATAAATGAGAAAATAATCACAAACACAACCAGACCGTGAAGCTATGTTGGAAGGTAAACAAATAGGGTGCCAATAGCGCATAGGGGTAATTTTTCAAAGCCATATTTTTTCACGTACTTTTGTGGTATTCTGCCTTTTAATTTTTGAAAAATGTGTGTGCAAAGTTTCAGGCTAATCGGGATATTTAGAGGTGGCGGATCGATCTTGAACATTTCCTCTTTTTGCCCTCAGGTCCATGACCACGAGAAAGCAAACTGAAGTTTGGCTTCTTGGCCATTAGTGTTCCTACTATAAAAGGAGCAAAACTTCCAAGCCGTGGAGACGTTTTTACGACGATTTTTCTACGCACACAAGGAAGAGAAGGGCGGTGCAGCAGAGTGCAGCTGAGGTGCAACTGAGGGTGCAGCTGAGGCTGCGGTCCTCGACTTCTGGACACGAGCTAGGATCCCCACCATCGCAGAAACTAGCGTGAGGAAGGAAGATTACTGGGGCTTTTTCGACGAGTGGAAGATCCTGAGCAAAAGCAAGAATAACTCTGGAGTCAAAGCCTGCCGAAAAAACAGAAGACCTTCCAAAAAAGTTTTCCCAGACCTTTTGGACATCGCCCACTCCGACCCCTCACTGAGCCTTCCCGAAGACAAGGAATTTTTCCCCTTTCCNAAAAAGCCCCCTTTTTTCCAAAAAGGGGGGCCTCTCAAGGGCCCCTTTGGGGGCCCCCAGGGGCCCCAGGAAAAATTCATAAAAATAATTGGGGAATGCCAGAGGGAAAATCCCCTTTAAAAAGGTTTTATTTTCCCCTAAAGTGGAAGCACTGGCGGCGGCGGTAATCGAAAAATTAAATTTTAATTACGTAATGTGTTTCCCCCTTGAAAATTTTTCGTTCATATACCATGCACCAAAATTTATCGTTTTATAACCTGGACATGGCAGCCGCGGAACGCAACGCAGGGAAAAAGGGTCGGACTCACACTAGTAAGGCTCGGATAAATTCGAACTTCTGTTGGGAATTACAGAGAGTTGTTAAAAATTTTTGAACTGGCCTGAAAACAGGTCGAAACCGAGGTCATATCATAGGGGGTTTTTAAAATGTTATACCGTAAATGGCGGCGTAAAAGGGTCGACTCTTTGGAGCCTGAAAAAATCTCTCCAAAAACTAGGGGGGGGACTTTTTACGGCAAGGATAAAATGCGACCTTTACCACCGAGTGATAAACAAGTGGATCAGCCAACTACTAACAATCGCTGTACACCACTTACCGTAACTCCAGTCAGACAACTACAATATGCGCCACTTCCAGAGCAACAGCGACAACTGGGGGAAGACGTTTTAGCGGCAGTTTCACCCACAGCTGTTTCCAACAGCTGATACAATGTTTGGGAAAACACTGGCGAATGCAAAATGGAAAGAGCCTCAGAGGACACCGGTCAGTGCAGTCCAGTCATAGGTACTACCGTGTTTTACTATAATATACAGTATGTAGCGGTACTTTTCAGGGGCCTATGGTGTTTTTCAAGTGCAAACAAGAGGCGGGGACCTATAGTAAAAATTCATATCTTCATATAAGTGGTGTTGTCGGCTTTATAGGCACATATGTTTGTCCCTACATGTATATTTCATGCATGCACCTTTTTGCTAATCATGAAATTTATTTTAAGAGGTTACAGTAAAACCCTTCATGCTCGCGGGTTTTCAGGCTCGCGGATTTGATACTCGCTGGTTTTCAACCTTTTTTTTCTTTTTTTTTTTTCCCTCCCTCCCTCCCTCCCAATTGCTGCTCTTACGGGGGCCCTTATCCGCCCCATGTATGGAGTATGTCTCACATGTTTGGGGAGGATTCCACTAAATACAGCTCTCCTAAACAGGGTTGAATCAAAAGCTTTTCGTCTCTCAACTCCTCTCCTTG
This sequence comes from Chionoecetes opilio, assembly GCA_016584305.1. Taxonomy (NCBI): domain Eukaryota; kingdom Metazoa; phylum Arthropoda; class Malacostraca; order Decapoda; family Majidae; genus Chionoecetes; species Chionoecetes opilio. The sequence goes on from JACEEZ010002774.1 coordinate 9,362, forward strand.
ACTGATTTGTCTTCAATTTTTAAATCACCGCCGCAATGTTGCTTCTCTTGGCTCTCTTCTACCGTTTTTTTCATGCTCACTGCTCTTCAGAACTTGCTAAAATGCATGCCTCCCCCCCTCCCGCCCGGGCCTCGCTGCACAAGACTTTCTACTCATTCTCATCCCTATTCTGTCCATCTTCCTAATGCAAAGAGTTAATCAGTATCTTTACTCTTTCATCCCTTCACTGGTAAACTCTGGAAACTTTCTTCCGTTTCTATTTTTCCACTTCCTATGACTTAAATCTTTTCAAAAGAAGAGTAACAAGGGCACCTCCCGAACTAAATTGGGCTCACCCTGTTTTTATTTTATTTCTTACTGTCTCTTTATAGGGACTGGCAGTTGAGCGGGCTTTGTTTACCCCCTTTTTGGGTTTTGCCCTTGGCCAGTTCCTTGTGAAAAAAATAAATAAATAAATAAAAAAAAAAAAAAAAAAAAAAAACTATGGGATAAAATGAATGACTAATGTCATGCTCGCGGATTTACGATACTCGCGGGTGTCTCTGTTCCCTAACCCCCGCGAGCATGAAGGGTTTATTGTATTGCTATGACGTGTCACGCCCATGATGCCCGTCCCCGTTACCACATGCCGCTAGAGAACAGCATCTCCTGGAGACGGAGACCACACCTTTGTTTACTGACAGCGGGCACCCCCCTGACCCGAAGTACAGCTTCCTCATAGAAATGTAAGAGCTTGGAATGGACTAAAATCAGGAGGTGATATCGGCAAATATAATGTGCACCAATTGAAAGAAAGACTGGATAAAAGTAGATACGGAGATGGGACCACACGAGTGTAGCTCAGGCCCTGTAAGACACAACTAGGTCAATACACAAACATTCACACACACACCATCCATCTTTGGTATTATAAAAAAGCAAATAACTTTACTCATAATCGTAAGTTATGAGTAAAAGTAGGATCATTGTGTACATACACAATAATAAGTCTACAGCACTTGCACATATAATAACTACAGTAAACCCTCTCTAATTCAAACCCTATAATTCAAACTTCGGATAATTCGACCTGTTTCAGGTTCAGTTAGAATTTTTTCAGCAAACTTTTTCCATAATCCGAACAAAAGTTTGAAGTGTCTGCACATTTTCGAGTTGTCAGAGTTTTCTGCAGCATCTTCCACCTCCTCTGTGCCATCCACTTCGTCAGCCAGACTCCATATCGCCTCCAACACATTAAGCACTTCAAGCACTGAAGACCTTAACTTACAAGTCTCCAGAGTGACACCACTGTTGCGTTCAGTAGCGATCACACACCCCGCGCACTCTCCCTATTGAACGATACTGAAACGCTTCACAATTACACATTGCTACCAAGATAGCAGGCTAGCAAATATTATCTCTGTGGCTATTCTTATTGTTCCAGAGTAACTTGCTGATGACCCTGTATTTGATGCAGCAGAAGCTTTAGCAGCAGGAAATGAAATATTAAGGGGCAAGAAGAGGAGTCTTTCTTTGCCCTTTGTTTACATACCCTTATTGTGTCGCGAGCTGGCAATCGGTAGCGGACCCACCTTCTAGGGCATGTAGTGCGGGGCCTTGCCCTAGGCATACTATATGCTGGACGTCACCGTGCGCCTCCGTGTGCACCCGTTCGCGTTGCATTACTTAAAACGCAGCCCTTGCCTGAAGACGCTATCAGTGACGCCTGAGTGCTCAGTGTACAGTAGTTACTGCGTTTCAAGACTTCAGTATTAGCAATGTTTTAGTGAGTACAAGTACTACAATCTGTACTGTTTTAGCATGTTTTAGTGAGTTCATATTGTGTGGTGGGGCAAGAGGTACACCATAGGATAATTTGGACTTTAGGCTAATTCGACCCAGGTCTCCCCACAATTAATTTGAATTAGAGAGGGTTTTCTGTACTATTATTGTTAATTACATAAGAACATAAGAACATTGCGTATAGTGTACCTATTACGAAGATTTTTTCAACCAACATTAATTACGCTACACTTGTCAATATTAAATTCCATCTGCCACCTGACTACGCACTCGCTTAACTTATCTAAATCTCCCTGCAAACCGGTTAGATAAGACTGTGATCCAATAATAATAAATATTATATTTTTCTACCTATCTTAGTATCATCAGCAAACTTTCTGATATCACTGCTAATCCCACTGTCTTAGTCGTTGATGTAAAATAAAAATAGTAGTGGCCCCAAATTACTATAATATTACTATTAATATAAAACCTACTACACAATCGCCAACACTTATACTATATTAGCTACCACCATCACCCCACCACTATTACTACTATCCGTAACACAATTACCTACCCAGTGATGCAGAAGTTATCACCACTTTTCTAACAAGGTCATTGTCTTGGTTTATCAAATACATGCATGTTGTTTGAAAAATTATTTTAGAAATCAATAGATGAATAACTTACTGGTGAATGTAATGGATGGGTCATATTTTTTTGTTCGCTCTTTCATTGCACCCAAGTGCAACACAACTATTCACCATAGTCCATAGAAAGAACACACAAGGAGCGACACTCTGCCTTTACTTGCTCCTCACGAGGTCAATACTAAATGAGACAGAGAGTATGTGTGGAAGTGTAGAGGGGATTTGACTTGAGTAAGCATAGCCCAATAGATCTGCCACTCCCTAGTAATTACCTGACCTCACACCTTTAACCTCACCACCCCACCTTTAACAACAAAAGCCACCGTGCCAACCCAACGTAGCAAACTTTATACCCGCAAAACCCGAGAGACCTACATATGATGATATCAACATTTATGAGATCAGTTAATTCTCATCATGAAAATAATAGCGGGAAAGAAACCCATATACAGGGAAGTCCGTTTATACGAGCATTCGGTATACGAGAAATCAATGATACGAGCTGAGTAAATTAGGGTCTATTTTCAATATACGAGATCGAAAATCCAATGCTACGACATTCAAACTGGGGTGAGTAAAATTACCAAGTCCAAAAATGCGCGCCCTGCACGTATGCATCTGGGCTATATGATGATGTGGTGGTGGCCCCAAGCTTGGGGCCGCACACCTGGCTAATTACCCCTAAAGGTCAAGCCAACACCTGGCGTGGACCTGACTCGCTCGGACCCAAATTCCTCCCGCACCTCTATTGCTGGGTTCCCGCCGTGGCTTCCTAGACCAGCTTCTGGCAAATACCTACCTACCACCACACTGAGAGGAACACAGGGAGAGGAGTGGTGTTCCTCTTACTGTAATGGTTGGTAGGTAACTCACTGAATACGTACAGGACTCCCGGGCTGGACAAAGGGGGATTTTGGTTGACCCCAGTCAGTCACCCCAAGCAAGGCAGTGACCTGAAGGGTAATTAGACAGGTGTGCGGCCTGACCTTTAGGGGTAATTAGCCAGGTGTGCGGCCCCAACCTTGGGGACCACTACAGTTTATTTTAGCTTGAAAAAACATGTCTTTGATGGGGTCCTGGAACCAAACCTATTATTTACCATTAGTTATGTATTTCACTATACGAGATTTCTCTTTACGAGTATAACAGGTGGAACCTAACTACTCGTATCTTCGGGACTTCCCTGTATGTGCACCTTTGAATGGACCGACGTTACTCCCATAAATCTCAAAAAACTTTCATGGGATGATTTATCTCCACTTAGCAGTCGCTCTCTTAGCCCACAACAAGGTGGCTGACTGACAGTTCCGCTTGCTTCAACCCGCCCGGCTCAGGGCGTCTCCACCCATACTACCTCCATGCAGTAAACAATCTCTTTACCCTTCTATTGTCTCCTCTCTTTACCATTCTAATGTATTTTCCATCCATTTCAGGTGATTTTCTTAACACCTCTATATACCTAATTAATCATGATCTTTAGATGCATCTACATATAATTGAAGCAAATTAATTTAATGGTGATGACTGTACCTTTCTTGGTGGTCAAAATATGAAGAGCTGTACGGGCAAGGGTCACGAGTGTTGAGGTAAATTTGGGGCCGCCTGGTGTCATGAAGGTCTTGGCCATGACAGTTGGAACAGGTTGTCTGTAACTCTGGCAAGGAGGCAGAAAGACACATGTGTATATGTAAATAATAATATGTGCATATATATCAATGCAAAAATATTTTGGGTTCAATGCAAAACTTGTAAATTACATATCATGAATGATATGGAATTCACATGACCACTTAATTTGCAAATCTCTACTTCTCATAAACTCTCTTAAATACCTTTGCATATATTCATAATGATGCATAATTTCCACACCCACAAGGCGTCTATGACTCACTCAAAAAAATGACGTGTCATGCACTGAAACACATCCCTACAGCATGGCGATTCACGCTCGACTGAAAACAAAACAGTAAAGCAGCCAGTACTGGCAGTGGTGGTGTATCAACCAGTGTTGGGCATCAATTCTAAAAAGTTAACTTGTGCTAATGATAAACCAATAACTCCAATTTTTCACTTGATATCGATATCCCAATAATTCTAATACAGTATTCCCCTTCTTATGAAATTCCCTTCTCAACAATATTTCACTCGTACAATCGATCTTCTTTAATACCTTAGCTCTATTTACAATAGCTTGCTTCCAGTTACGAATGCACGAGAGAGCGATCGAGCACTCTGCAAGTCCACAGGCGTTTGTTTGGGCAAGTAATCGTAGTGCAATCCACGTCACCACAGGCAACCAACAATAATCTGCCCAATTTTCACTGCCCTTCTGTTCAGTGATTTTGTGTGTGAAAATTCGCAGGTTTTCACTCTTAATTCTCACCTAACCTCAAGTGCCATATCTATTATGTCTTGTGAGCAGCCTGAAAGCTCTAGTGCCCCCAATATGAAGCCAAAGAGAGCCAGGAATAGCTTAATTTTGAAGTCCAAGCTTAACATTGTTAATCCGCACAGTGCCAGCGGCGTATATTTACGGCGGCGATTTGAAAAAATTGCTGTGGCAATATTTTGACTGGGAGGCTTTTCATACTTTGTCAGGTCACTTTTCATACCTTAACCCTTCCCATTCACTGACCATCACCCCCCCACCAAGGCTGTGGTCACATTAAGGGTATGCGTCTAATACACGTATAATAAAACACATATAATAAAAATATCCTCACAAGTGAATAAAGTGCCTAAAATTGTATGTATGCAGTCAACCCTCGATTTAATGGACTAAATGGGGGGAGAAGTGGTCTGTTAAAGCCGATTGCCCGTTAGTCCGAGAGTAGTTTCCCAAAGGTGTGAAAATATAGGAAAAACACAGGAAAAATTGTGAAATAAATGAGAAATAATCACAAACACAACCAGACCGTGAAGCTATGTTGGAAGGTAAACAGTAGGGTGCCAATAGCGCATAGGGGTAATTTTTCAAAGTCCATATTTTTTCACGTACTTTTGTGGTATTCTGCCTTTTATTTAGAAACTGTCGTGTGCAAAGTTTCAGGCTAATCGGTTGATATTTAGAGGTGGCGGATCGATCTTGAACATTTCCTCTTTTCGCCCTCAGGTCATGACCACGAGAAAGCAAACTGAAGTTGGCTTCTTGGCCATAGTGTTTCCTACTATAACAGGAGCAAAACTTCCCAGCCGTGGAGACGTTTTACGACGATTTTTCTACGCACACAAGAAGAGAAGACGGTGCAGCAGAGTGCAGCTGAGGGCTGCAAACTGAGCTGCAGCTGAGGCTGCGGTCCTCGACTTCTGGACACGAGCTAGGATCCCCACCATCGCAGAAACTAGCGTGAGGAGGAAGATTACTGGACTTTTCGACGAGTGGAAGATCCTGAGCAAAAGCAAGAATAACTCTGGAGTCACGCCTGCCGAAAAACAGAAGACCTTCCAAGAAAGTCTCCCAGACCTTTTGGACATCGCCCACTCGACGCCTCACTCTGAGACCATTCTGAAGACAAGGAATTCCTCTTGCCNTCCCCCCTAACTCCTTTTTCTACCCCTCGGTTGAATTTTCGATCCCCTTTGCTCTTTTAAATCTAATCACCGCCGCAATGTTGCTTTCTTGCTCTCTTCACGTTATTTTCATGCTCACTGCTCTTCAGAATTTGCTACTGCATGCCTCCCCCCCCCCCCGCGGCCTCGCTGCACAAGCCCTTTCTACTCATTCTCATCCCTATTCTGTCCATCTTCCAAATGCAAGAGTTAATCAGTATTTTTACTCTTTCATCCCTTTCACTGGTAAACTCTGGAACTTTCTTCCTGTTTCTTTTTTTCCACTTTCCTATGACTTAAATCTTTTCAAAAGAAGAGTAACAGACACCTCCCGAATTTAAATTGGCTCACCCCTGTTTTTTTTTATTCTCTTACTGTCTTCTTTATAGGGACTGGCAGTTGAGCGGGCTTTGTGTTACCCCTTTTTGTTGTGCCCTTGGCCAGTTCCTTGTGAAAAAAAATAAATAAATAAATAAAAAAAAAAAAAAAAAAAAAACTATGGATAAATGAATGACTAATGTCATGCTCGCGGATTTACGATACTCGCGGGTGTCTCTGTTCCCTAACCCCCGCGAGCATGAAGGGTTTATTGTATTGCTATGACGTGTCACGCCCATGATGCCCGTCCCCCGTTACCACATGCCGCTAGAGAACAGCATCTCCGGGAGACGGAGACCACACCTTTTTGTTTACTGACAGCGGGCCCCCCCCTGACCGAAGTACAGCTTTCCTCATAAAAAGGAAAGAGCTTGGAATGGACTAAATAAAGGAGGTGATATCGGCAAATATAATGTGCACCAATTGAAAGAAAGACTGGATAAAAGTAGATACGGAGATGGGACCACACGAGTTTTAGCTCAGGCCCTGTAAGACAAAAACTAGGTCAAAAACACAAACATTCACCCCACACACCATCCATCTTTGGTATTATAAAAAAAGCAAATAACTTTACTCATAATCGTAAGTTATGAGTAAAGTAGGATCATTGTTACATACACAATAATAAGTCACAGCACTTGCCCCAAAAATAACTACAGTAAACCCTCTCTAATTCAAACCCATATAATTCAAACTTCGGATAATTCGACCTGTTTCAGGTTTAGTTAGAATTTTTTTAGCAACTTTCCATAATCCAACAAAAGTTTGAAGTGTCTGCACATTTTTCGAGTTGTCAGAGTTTCTGCGCATCTTCCACCTCCCTTGTGCCATCCACTTCGTCAGCCAGACTCCATATCGCCTCCAACACATTAAGCCTTCAAGCACTGAAGACCTTAACTTACAAGTCTCCAAGTGACACCACTGTTGCGTTCAGTAGCGATCACACACCCCGCGCACTCTCCCTATTGAACGATACTGAACGCTTCACAATACACATTGCTACCAAGATAGCAGCTAGCAAAATTTATCTCTGTGGCTATTCTTATTGTTCCAGAGTAACTTGCTGATGACCCTGTATTTGATGCAGCAGAAGCTTTAGCAGCAGGAAATGAAAATATTAAGGGGGCAAGAAGAGGAGTCTTTCTTTGCCCTTTGTTTACTTTACCCTTATTGTGTCGGCGAGCTGGCAACTCGGTAGCAAACCCACCTTCTAGGGCTGTAGTGCGGGGCCTTCCCCTAGGCATACTTATGCTGACTTCACCGTGCGCCTCCGTGTGCACCCGTTCGGTTGCATTACTTAAAACGCAGCCCTTGCCTGAAGACGCTATCAGTGACGCCTGAGTGCTCAGTGTACAGTAGTACTGCGTTTCAAGACTTCAGTATTAGCAAGTTTTAGTGAGTACAAGTCTACAATCTGTACTGTTTTAGCATGTTTTAGTGAGTTCATATTGTGTGGTGGGGCAAGAGGTAACCATAGGATAATTTGGACTTTAGGCTAATTCGACCCAGGTTCCCCCACAATTAATTTGAATTAGAGAGGGTTTTCTGTATTTATTATTTTAATTACATAAGAACATAAAAATTGCGTATAGTGTACCTATTACGAAGATTTTTCAACCAACATTAATTACGCTACACTTGTCAATATTAAATTCCATCTGCCACCTGACTACGCACTCGCTTAACTTATCTAAATCTCCCTGCAAACCGGTAGATAAGACTGTGATCCAATAATAATAAATATTATATTTTTCTACCTATCTTAGTATCATCAGCAAACTTTCTGATATCACTGCTAATCCCCCTGTCTTAGTCGTTGATGTAAATTTTAAAAATAGTAGTGGCCCCAAATTACTATAATATTACTATTAATATAAAACCTACTTACACAATCGCCAACACTTATACTATTATTAGCTACCACCATCACCCCACCATATTTCTACTATCCGTAACACAATTACCTACCCAGTGATGCAGAAGTTACACACTTTTCTAACAAGGTCATTGTCTTGGTTTATCAATACATGCATGTTTGTTTGAAAAATTATTTTTGAAATCAATAGATGAATAACTTACTGGTGAAAGTAATGGATGGGTCATATTTTTTTGTTCGCTCTTTCATTGCACCCAAGTGCCAACACAACTATTCACCATAGTCCATAGCAGAACACACAAGGAGCGACACTCCTGCCTTTACTTGCTCCTCACGAGGTCAATACTAAATGAGACAGAGAGTATGTGTGGAAGTGTAGAGGGGGTTGACTTGAGTAAGCATAGCCCAATAGATCTGCACTCCCCAGTAATTACCTGACCTCACACCTTTAACCTCACCACCCCCCCTTTTAAAAACAAAGCCACCGTGCCAACCAACGTAGCAAACTTTATACCCGCAAACCCGAGAGACCTACATATGATGATATCAAAATGTTATGAGATCAGTTTAATTCTCATCTGAAAATAATAGCGGGAAAGAAACCCATATACAGGGGAAATCGTTATACGAGCATTCGGTATACGAGAAATCAATGATACGAGCTGAGTAATTAGGGTCTATTTTCAATATACGAGATCGAAATCCAATGCTACGACATTCAAACTGGGTGAGTAAAATTACAAGTCCAAAATGGCGCCCCTGCCACGTATGCATCTGGGCTATATATATGTTGGTGGTGGCCCCAAGCTTGGGGCCGCACACCTGGCTAATTACCCCTAAAAGGGCAAGCCAACACCTGGCGTGGACCTGACTCGCTCGTGACCCAAATTCCTCCCGCACCTCTATTGCTGGGGTTCCCGCCGTGGCTTCCTAGACCAGCTTCTGGCAAATACCTACCTACCACCACACTGAGAGGAACACAGGGAGAGGAGTGGTGTTCCTCTTTCTGTAATGGTTGGTAGGTAACTCACTGAATACGTACAGGACTCCGGGCTGGACAAAGGGGATTTTGGTTTACCCCAGTCAGGTCACCCCAAGCAAGGCGTGGGCCTGAAGGGTAATTACCAGGTGTGCGGCCTGACCTTTAGGGGGAATTAGCCCGGGGTGCGGCCCCAACCTTGGGACCACTACAGTTTATTTTAGCTTTAAAAACATGTCTTTGATGGGGTCCTGGAACCAAACCTTTTATTTTACCATTAGTTATGTATTTCACTATACGAATTTCTCTTTCGAGTATAACAGGTGGAACCTAACTACTCTATCTTCGGACTTCCCCGTATGGCACCTTTGAATGGACCCACGTTACCCCCCATAAATCTCAAAAAACTTTCATGGGATGATTTATCTCCACTTAGCAGTCGCTCTCTTAGCCCACAACAAGGGGCTGACTGACAGTTCCGCTTGCTTCAACCCGCCCGGCTCAGGGCGTCTCCACCCATACTACCTCCATGCAGAAAACCAATCTCTTTACCCTTCTATTGTCTCCTCTCTTTACCATTCTAATGTATCTTCCATCCTTTTTCAGGTGATTTTCTAACACCTCTTATACCTAATTAATCATGATCTTTAGATGCATCTACATATAATTGAAGCAAATTAATTTAATGGTGATGACTGTACCTTTCTTGGTGGTCAAAATATGAAGAGCTGTACGGGCAGGGTCACGATGTGTTGAGGTAAATTTGGGGCCGCCTGGTGTCATGAAGGTCTTGGCCATGACATTTGGGAACAGGTTGTCTGTAACTCTGGCAAGGAGGCAGAAAGACACATTGGATATGTAAATAATAATATTGCATATATATCAATGCAAAAATTTTGGGTTCAATGCAAAAATTGTAAATTACATATCATGAATGATAGGAATTCACATGACCACTTAATTTGCAAATCTCACTTCTCATAAACTCTCTTAAATACCTTTGCATATATCATAATGATGCATAATTTCCACACCCACAAGGCGTCTATGACTCACTCAAAAAAATGACGGTCTGCACTGAAACACATCCCCACAGCATGGCGATTCACGCTCGACTGAAAAAAAAAACAGTAAAGCAGCCAGTACTGGCAGTGGTGTGGTGTATCAACCAGGTGTTGGGCATCAATTCTAAAAAATTAAATTTGCTAATGATAAACCCATAACTCCAATTTTTCACTTTGATATCGATATCCCAATAATTCTAATACAGTATTCCCCTTCTTATGAAAATTCCCTTTCAACAATATTTCACTCGTACAATCGATCTTCTTTAATACCCTTAGCTCTATTTACAAAAGCTTGCTTCCAGTTACGAATGCACGAGAGCGATCGAGCACTCTGCAAGTCCACAGGCGTTTTTTTGGGGAAGTAATCGTAGTGCAATCCCCCGTCACCACAAGGCAAACCAACAATAATCTGCCCAATTTTCACTGCCCTTCTGTTCAGTGATTTTGTGTGTGAAAAATTCGCAGGTTTTTACTCTTAATTCTCACCTAACCTCAATGCCATATCTATTATGTCTTGTGAGCAGCCTGAAAGCTCTAGTGCCCCCAATATGAAGCCAAAAGAGAGCCAGGAATAGCTTAATTTTGAAGTCCAAGGTTAACTTTGTTAATCCGCACAGTGCCAGCGGCGTATATTTCCCGGCGCGATTTGAAAAAATTGCGGTGGCAATATTTTGACTGGAGGCTTTTCATACTTTGTCAGGTCACTTTTCATACCTTAACCCTTCCCATTCACTGCCATCACCCCCCCACCAAGGCTGTGGTCACATTAAGGGTATGCGTCTAATACACGTATAAAAAAACACTATAATAAAAATATCCTCACAAGTGAATAAAGTGCCTAAAATTGTATGTATGCAGTCAACCCTCGATTTAATGGACTAAATGGGGGGAGAAGTGGTCTGTTAAAGCCGATTGCCCGTTAGTCCGAGAGTAGTTTCCCAAAAGGTGTGAAAATATAGGAAAAAACCAGGAAAAATTGTGAAATAAATGAGAAATAATCACAAACACAACCGAACCGTGAAGCTATGTTGGAAGGTAAACAGTAGGGTGCCAATAGCGCATAGGGGTAATTTTTCAAAGTCCATATTTTTTCACGTACTTTTGTGGTATTCTGCCTTTTATTTAGAAACTGTCGTGTGCAAAGTTTCAGGCTAATCGGTTATATTTAGAGGTGGCGGTTTCGATCTTGAACATTTCCTTTTTTCGCCCTCAGGTCATGACCACGGAAAGCAAACTGAAGTTTGGCTTCTTGGCCATAGTGTTCCTACTATAACAGGAGCAAAACTTCCCAGCCGTGGAAAACGTTTTACGACGATTTTTCTACGCACAAAAGGGAAAGAGAAGACGGTGCAGCCGAGTGCAGCTGAGGCTGCAACTGAGCTGCAGCTGAGGCTGCGGTCCTCGACTTCTGGACACGAGCTAGGATCCCACCATCGCAGAAACTAGCGTGAGGAGAAGATTACTGGACTTTTCGACGAGTGGAAGATCCTGAGCAAAAGCAAGAATAACTCGGGAGTCACGCCTGCCGAAAAACAGAAGACCTTCCAAGAAAGTCTCCCAGACCTTTTGGAAAATCGCCCACTCCGACGCCCCTCACTCTGATGACCATTCCTGAAGACAAGGAATTCCTTCTTGCCAGCGGGAGAAGGGGAGGCGGGGTTCGATGGCTGGTCTGGACAAGAAGCTGAAAGAATGGGTTTGCCGACGTGAAAGCTCTCTCTCACGTAGCCGTCAACAGACGCCAAAAGGAGAAGAGATGGTGGAGCTGGAGTCGTCATCGTCTGAGTCATCAAGTCCAGCCAACGCGCCAACACATCGACTTCTTTTTTCCGACGCCGGGGTCGCTTCTCCACCAAAGCGATTGAGGACACGGGCACGAAGTCCGTCCTATCCCCTGATCTCGTCGGACCCCTTTTGACAGAACTGGGGGTCATTTAGCCGCCAAGCCCTTCGAATTGTGGCGGCTACGGCAAGTAGTTTGGGGGCCACGATCCACAAGAGCTTGTGCTGAATCCCGAGTCCATTCGACAGGCAAGAGCGAATTTACAGGTCCACTTTGGCGAAGGACATAAAAGAGACTTTCAGTCCTCTTACCGTTCATTGGGACGGGAAAATCCTTCCTCAGGACGATGGCACTCGCGCCGAAAGACTCGCCATCCTCGTCACAGGAGAAGGAGTGGAGAAGTTCCTAGGAGTCCCGAAACTGCACTCCGGAACTGGTGATGCCGCCGCTACAGCTGTGTTCGAGGCTCTAGAAGACTGGGGGTCCAGGAACGAGTCGTGGCGATGTGCTTCGACACAATCAGTGCCAATACTGGAGCCATCAATGGTGCATGCACATCTTGAAACAGAAGATCGGCCGACCCCTCGTTTCACTTGCTTGCCGTCACCCACGCCCACGAACTTGTCCTTGAGAAGGCCTTTTCTACGTGTTTGGGGTCATCTTCTAGTCCTGAGATCACCATCTTCTCTCGCTTCAAGGACTACTGGTCTTACATCAACCAGTCGGCTAAAACCCTCCCACCAATGAAGATCTGCCGGAGACTCTGGTCTCCAAGAGGGACGATCTCATTCAAGGTTTTTAAACGTCTGCTTCAGACAAAGCAGCCCCCTGACAACTATAAGGAACTCGCTGAGCTGAGCATCCTTTCCTCGCGGCGCTCTTCCAAAGACCTCGATCCGTAGCCCCGGAGCACTTCATCGAGCGCGTTGGATGGCGCGTATCATTTACGCTCTGAAGATGATCTTGTTTCGGGAGCACTGACTGGAGTCGTCACACCTCGAGAAATGTCAGCCCTCCAGCGGTTCTCACGTTCGCAACAGAGATCTACGTCCTGCGATGGTTCGAATCGACGGTTCCATCCTACGCTCCCGCCAACCCCATCTTGGATTCGCTAAGGACATCCTTCAGTACCACGACGAAAATATTCGGAAGGCCTGCTTCACCACTCTGAGCCGCCATTTCTGGTACTTGAGCGAAGATCTCATTGGCCTGTCACTGTTCGACTCACGTCTCCCTGGGCTCCCACAACAAGCAATTGTACAGGCCATTCTCTACGATGAAGGAGCCCCAGGAACCCGCCAAGCGAATAAACCTTTCATCATCACAAGTTCCTGCGGCAACACCTGCCCTCCTTTACCACGAAAATTCCCTCCGCCTCTTCGAAGCTCTTGATATCAAGACCGACTTCCTTCCGCCAACCCTCGGAAGTGGCAGGAAGAGGAATCGTTACGTCGAGGCCTTGCCGCCGAATCGAGGGACTTTCGCGTCGTCAACGACACAGCCGAGCGAAAGGGGTGGCGCCATCCAGTCCTTCAACCCTCCGGCTGACCAAAGACGAGGAACGCGCCAGTTCCTCCTCCAAGTTTTGGAGGCCCATCGCCATCAACAGCCCGGGAAACCTCGAAGGCTTCCCTTCCCCGGCCAAGCCGGCCACAATGAGTGGGTGGCTCCCCATGATACCCCCCCCCCCCGAGGGGCTAAACTCACCAAGAGGGGGACCAGCAGCCCTGCTGGGGAAGGGATGTCCGCTTGTCCGCTTTCAAGAGATGACATCCCCTCCTAATAGGCCAGTGCATAAGGGTAAATAACAAAGTTGTAATTTCCCCCACCCCTAAATATCCAAAACCCATTGAGGGGTTAAACTTTGCATACGATGGTTTCTTGCAAAAGATGCACCATTACACCCAAAATAGGAAAAAAAATTCAAATTTTTTATTTTTATTGGCACCCTAGTAAACAGTGACTGGTGCTACATGCTGGTTTGTCACGCTCCTGCACACTGTGAATAAATAAGAAATAATCACAAACACAACCAGACAGTGTAGCTATGTTGGGAGGTAAACAGTGACTGGCGCTATATGGATTTGGCACGCTCGCCAACTAAATGCTCAGGACTGGTATTAGGAGAGTAGTAAATCCCCCAAGCTCGCTCATTTTCTACTTGGTATGCTATGAAATATCATTATTCTAGGTGAATGTAGACATATAATCACCTTTTTAATGGCTATTATTCATATATATGAGTAAAGAGATGAAAACAAGCAAGGCGCAGCAGCAGAGCATCATCATGAGGCAAAGAGATCTCCTTGGGAATATTTAGTAGGGGTGCAGGACCCCTTGAAGAGTCCTATGATCCCTGGTGATATCCTATGGTGCTATCACAAGCGTGGCAGCTGACCTGTCTTCTTTAGGAAGGCACAGGTGAGGCAGATAAAAGGGGTGTTGTGAGAGGAGGCGGCGGGGCAGGCCGCCCGCTCCTCCGCCGTAGGTTGGGCAGGGTTTAACGTCTTATATCTTGTTATTTAAATCATAGTGATTATGGTCAGTGTTATATACAGTTTTTTTTACACGTGTCATTATCTTGATCAGTGTAGCACCATGTGTCACCTTAAATAGGGTTGATTTAAAAAGGGGTTTAGCTGACGGGGACAGGGGAGTGATGGGTAAACATTCTTTCGTCCACCCCGTAATACTAATATTCACTATTTTAACCCACATAAACACCTTCTACCACTAAAACACGAGCAACACAGGCCCCCTTCCTTATATATCTTAATATCTGATACATTAAAATTTCCTTAAAACCCAAGCCCTTCCAAAATAAAACTAGAATATTTTTTTAGTTTAACTATTCAAGCGGCGATAAGCGGTCTGGCCCTTGCCATTCTTGCCCCAAATGGAGTCCGTTAAATCCGAATTCTGTAAAACAAAGGTCCCGTTAAATCGAGGGTCGATTGTACATGTACATGTGTTATCTACTTCGTCACTTATTTTTGACGATATCAGTTGAAAAAGAGCAATTTACGCACGTTTACAATGAAATATTTGTGTGCGTCAAAACACAAAACCTCCGAAATTGCGTTAACATAGCTCGGCTCTAGGCTTGCACAACCCCTCATATTCGTATCAGACCTCTATGCACTCCAATCTCCTGGAACCCACGCCCTCAGCCTCCTTAGTGCCCTAAAACCACATTCGACGGACCTCTAAATTTGGTTCGGCGAGTCCCCTTGAGCGCGGAAAAATCTGGCGCCTAAAAATCATGGAAATAATGAGAGGCGAGTCCCAAAATGTATCAATGATGTATTTTCTAATCATTCTACACACTTTTCAGCAAAAAAAAAAAATCCAAATTTGCTCGGCACCAGGGGAAAGTTTTTGTGAAAAATGCTTGGCACTTTGGTGATTAATGTCCTATCTAGTCCCCCCCTTCCCAACCTCCAATGATAATGATAACGAGAGGGTTTTCAGGTCACAAGACAAGTGAGTTTTATGCCTATATTAATGCAAATGCACATGCAATATGTGTTTCTATTAGCTTTTGCAATTATTTCAAAACAGTACAGTATATAAAACATAATTTAAATGGCCTATAGCAGGTACAGTAAAACCCTTATAACTCAGCACGATAGGGGCTCTGGCCCTTGCCGAGTTATTCAATGTGTGCCGAGTTATGCAATGTCCTCCTCTGATATGGGTTATATAAAAAATTTAAAAAAAAATAAAAAATTATAAATACAGGGAGGTCCCGTTATACGAGCATTCGGTATACGAGAATCCGATGATACGAGATGTGTAAATTAGGGTCTATTTTCAATATACGAGATCAAAAATCCAATGATACGACATTCAAACTGGGTGAGTAAAATTATCAAGTTCAAAATGTGCGCCCTACCACTCCCGGGCTGGACAAAGGGGGATTTTGTTGACCCCAGTGAGGTCACCCCTAGCAAGCCGTGACCTGAAGGGTAATTAAGCATATGGCACGGCCTGACATTTAGGGGTAATTAGCAGGTGTGCGGCCCCCACCTTGGGACCGCAGTCAGGTCACCCCCAGCAAGGCTTGACCTGAAGGGTAATTAAGCATATGTATGGCGCGGCCTGACCTTTAGGGGTAATTAACAGGTGTGCGGCCCCATCCTTGGGACCGCTACACTACATTCTCTTGTATCACGTGGCGTCCCATACATTACAACGTGTTTTTTGCTTGTTATGCATGTTTTATGTTTAATTAATGTGCAGTTTGTTATTTTGGGTGCTATTTTCTCTTTCAGAATGCTTTTTCTACAGAATAGGTAGTACAGTGTGGGTAATATAGACGCTGTGTGTTTGTTGTGTTTGCTATAGTTTATTTTAGCTTGAAAAATGTCTTCTTTTTTTTTCTTTTCTTTTAATAAATTGATGGGGTCCTGGAACCAAACCTATATTTTACCATTAGTTATATGTTTCGTTATACGAGATTTCGCTTTACGAGTATGCCAGGTGGAACCTAACTGCTCTTATCTCCGGGACCTCCCTGTACAGTACTGTAAAAGCATAAAAACTACACATTCCAGTGAACGGGTAGAATGTGCTGGATTTTATATCAAACTCAGCACAAATAGCACGTGCATGGACGCACCTGCATCCATCCTTGCCAGCACTTTCACCTTTTTCCTGCAGCTCAGGCTCTTCAATTTCATTCCCTTCCTGCTGGAGACACCCTTGTGTGATCGAGCTGACATCTCAATATACAGTACTGTATGATGTAATCCCAAAACACGTAAAATAGGTGGCAAAGTAAAGCAAAGGTCGGGTACCAGCGCGTAGGCTGAGCCGTGTTTTTGTCGTCCAAGCACCGTCTTGGATTACGAATCCCAATCCAATAACACTTGCTGAAATGTGTGTTATACTACTTTGTGATATTGTTTGCAATGTTTTGCATTGATTATTATTTCGGCTCCTACCAAGCTTGTTGTTTTTTTGAAGCAGAAACCAATCCTTTTCAATTTCGACAAAAAACGGATTCGTATCCAAGACGGTGCTTTGGACGACATAAAAACGGCTCAGCAGCTGACAGCCTACACGCTGGTTCCCGATCCCAATCTTTGCTTTACTTTGCCACCTATTTTACGTGTTTTGGGATTACATCATACAGTACTGTATTTCAAGATGTCAGCTCCATCACGCAAGGGTGTCTCCAGCAGGAAGGGAATGAAATTGAAGAGCCTGAGCCTGCAGGAAAGGGTCAAAAGGACAAAAACACGACTTTATGCGACTGAGGATATGCCGAGTGTAAGCAAAGAGATGCAGTTATAACATCAATATGCCTTGATACATTATTTTTTGCCGACTTTCTGTTTACATGTTCACACAAGAGGTTGTGAGGGCATGATATGCAGAGTGAAAACAAAGAGATGCAGTTTAGGGGAGGCGGTGGTAGCAGTGGTTAGCGTCACCGAGTGGCGTTCTTGAAACTCGAGTTTGATCCCGAGTGAGACCCATAAATCCACTTGAAATCTTTCTGCACCGTCGAGTGGCCTAAGAACACCCAACATGCCCTGTCCATTAACTCTACCTTCGACTGCGAGTGCATGGGAGGACACAGGGGGGTGGCATGAGCCTCTAATTACGGTCACTATAAGAATCCTGCCTGCGCTACCACGGGCGAGGGCCAACCATAACTTTGTCTTTGCCTTGCCGAGTTATATCCAAATTCCGAGTTATACAGTGCCGGGGTTATAAGGATTTTACTGTATAGGGAGCCAATCACACACAGGCCGGCCTGTCCAGTGACCTGAATACACACGCCTATTCAGGCCAAACAGAGTGCATGTGGTGCTCCGGTCTTGACCAATTCGGGCCCAGCCTGAATTTTCTGGTCTGGTCAACGCATGTTTAGGCCAGCTTTTGCATCACGGATCGCTTGCACGATCGTAAAAGTGAGCGAGAGCCATAAAAAGAGCAAAGGGTACTAAAGAGGATCAATCGTATAAGCAAAATACTATAAGCAAGGTATCATATGGAGAGAATGCTGTAGAGATAAAAACTTTTGTTGAGGAAATACACTCAGAGCAATTAGAAAGGGTTTCCTGGTTGCAGGGGAATGAATTCCCAAAAGGCATGATTATGGTCACCAAATACGATTAAGTTTTTTCCTAGGGGCATGAATAATTGCCAAATGAGAGAAAAAGGTCCCAAAATGAAAATTAGCTCAGCAAACTTTTGGAGTTTCCAAATGCAAATTTACCAAATCACGCTAAATGTACTTTACTACATTCTCATTTTCCCAAATTTCTTAAATCCCACTTCATATGCAAGATTGGAAACTGGGGTTAAAATAAAAAAATTATTGTATGTGAAAAAAATCAGATTTCGATATAATTATATGTGCATATTCTTGCCCTCATTCTTAGCTTACTTTAAATTTCATGACAGACCCTTAAGTAACCAAGTACAGGGAGGTCCCGAAGATACGAGCAGTTAGGTTCCACCTGGCATACTCGTAAGCGAAATCTCGTATAAGGAAACACATAACTATGGTAAAATATAGGTTTGGTTCCAGGACCTCATCAATTAAAATAAAAAAATAAATAAAAAAAAGACATGTTTCTCAAGCTAAAATAAACTATAGCAAACACAACAAACACACAGCGTCTATATTACCCACACTGTACTACCTATTCTGTAGAAAAAGCATTCTGAAAGAGAAAATAGCACACAAAATAAACATAACTGCACATTAATTAAACATAAAACATGCACAACAAGCAAAAAAAGACGTTGTAATGTATGGGACGCCACGTGATACAAGAGAAGGTAGTGTAGCGGTTCCAAGGTTGGGGCCCTACACCTGCTAATTACCCCTAAAGGTCAGGCCGCGCCATATGCTTAATTACCCTTCAGGTCATGCCTTGCTAGGGGTGACCTGACTGCGGTCCCAAGGTTGGGGCCGCACACCTGCTAATTACCCCTAAATGTCAGACCGCACCATATGCTTAATTACCCTTCAGGTCACGGCTTGCTAGGGGTGGACCTCACTGGGGTCAACCAAATCCCCCTTTGTCCAGCCAGGGAGTGGTAGGAGGGCGGCATTTTGACTTGATAATTTACTCACCCCAGTTTAAAAGTCGTATCATTGGATTTTCGATCTCGTATATTGAAAATAGACCCTAATTTACACATCTCGTATCATCGGATTCTCGTTTATACCGAATGCTCGTATAACGGGACCTCCCTGTATGTACTAATATATTTACCTGTTGCAGGGTCTTGTACCATTCAAATGCAGCTTTGTAGAATTGTGACTCATGTTTCTTATCCAATAATGGCCAACAGTCACGAAAAATCTTCCCAGCTTTCTCGCGATCCAAGCAAACAAATAAAAAAGTGCAAGAATGCATCTCCAAGTCTTCTATTTATTCGAGTAAAACACTTCTGAAAAAGAATAAATAATTGTGAAAGTAATATAGACTTTAAAAGATCTTTTAAGTTTTTTGAAATAGTCATCATGGTCAGCAACTTCCAGGCAATAATAAAAACATACCTGATTGACTGGAATTTTCAGTTTATGTTCTAAAGCAGCAGGATCAAGGCCAAGGATCAGTAGAGACACATACAACAAGCAGTCTGGGTCCTGGGGACTGTCTAAATGGCCTGGCTGATTCAACATTATGATCTGAAAATTACATGATTAAAAATATTTTGAATATTTGATATTATAGAAACCATAATCCAATACCACAGCAAACTCAATCATCATAGTGACTGAACCATATCATCTTTGAAAAGGCTCATACTTGGCAGAATTAAATAATCTTATTCCCTTTAAATATTGAAAGCGAGGTGAATCAAGCAAGAGCAAACTGAGACTTAGATGATAAATCTCAGTAGAATAATCTCCCATTAATCTGGCGCATAGCAGCCAAGACCTTGCCGGATAATGTCAAAAACCGGATAATGCATCACTACCCTCCTAGCCTCCGTGGTGTAGTTAGTGGCTAGCGTGCCTGGCAACGAATCTGCGGGCCCTGGTTCGAATCCGGTCCAGGGCAAGTCGGGACCAGCCAACCAGCTGTTCTTCCTCCATTTTGGGGTTGATAAATGGGTACCTGGGGAAGCCTGGGGAAGGTAACTGTGGTAACCCGGATGTTACACTAGCCCTGTGTCCGGGGTAACGGGTCCTCACCCACCACAGGCCCATAGGGCTAATGACACGGAGATGAGCACCAATGGCCACGAGCGGCATAGCGTATGCCCCCATATTTACCTTACTACCCTCCTAGGCCCTCCAGCGCCCACGAACCCAATAATAATCAGCGAAAATGATGATGGCAGTAATAATAATAATTTCCGTCACTCACTGCCCCGCCAATCGTCACCTCATCAAAAAACTTTAAATCACCCTTATTTAAGGTGACACGCTGTGCTACACTGACCTAAATTATGACAAGTGTAATAACAGCTCACCATAATCACTACGATGTATAATGACAAGTAATATGCATAAAACCCTACCCTACTGCTGGCGGGTCAGCGGCCCGCCCCGCCGTGCCTGCGCCTACCTCTCGGGGGACAACACGCTGTCATCCGCCTCACCTGTGCCTTCCTGAAAAAGACAGGTCAGCTTCCAGTCTGTTATAGCATCATAGGATATCACCAGGGATCATAGGGTTCCACAAGGGGTCCTCGCAGACTAAACAACATCAAGAACGAGGAGATCTTGGTGTTTGTCTCGTTTTATGTTGTTGCTGCCGCCTGCCGCTGTCTGGGCTGCCAGACGTAAATAAGACAGCTTGCTTGTATTTTCATCTCTTTACTCATATATTTGAATAATAGCCATTCAAATGTGATTATATTAATGATTATATAAATAATTATTATTATTTATTATATTCACCAAGATAAATACATATTTCATAGTACAGGAGAACCTCATTTAACCGGCATTTAAAACAAGGGCAGCCTCAAAACAACGGCACAAATCGACCCAGGCTTTAAATTAAGATAATTTTTTAAAAAATGAGAAAATCGGCAGAAATTTAGTTGGCAAGGCTAGGTCTACACAGCCCTTCTCTCCTCACTCTACCTCCTCCTCCCCGTCATCCAGTCCTCTACGTCCCCGTCCACACCCCCAGAGGCCCCCTTCACCTTTACAAGAGGGGGGGGGGAGATCGCCTTCCAGTGCGTTCCCTCCCAAGCTGGTACCCCAGGCAACGGGTGGCTGATTCTGCTGCCAGGATGGCGTTAACAGAGGTAAACACAACACCCTTCCCCTCCCGCTCTCCGCGGCCAAATCCCTGATCCCCCGGGTCTCCGCTCCACCGGGAATAACACACTGGGCGATGCCCTCCCCTCACCCCAGGGGGGGGGGGGGCCAATCCGCGTGACTTTTCCCCCCCAGCCGTGGATAGGGAAAAAGCCCCCGCCTCCGGGATGCACTCTCCCCCCCTCCGCGGGGGACACGACATCACACCACCTGCATCGCCTCCGTTTTCCCCCTGACCCCCACTCCCTTGGTGCATAAATTTTTCCGGAGACTATTGAACATTTCTGCTGCGTTTCCGCCTTCCACTCACCCCGTGTGTGCTACAGTCTCAACTCCTCGCCTAAACGTCACACCTTTGACTCCCCCCCTGTGGCAGCGGCTGGCGTTCCCCCCTTCGGAACACGCCGTCATCCGCCTCCCCTGGCCTTTTTCCTGGGAAGACAGGTCAACTACCGCCCCTGTGAAGCATCAAGGAATCACCGGGGGCTCATAGTGTTCCCCGGGGGATCCTCGCCCCCTAAAACAACAACAACAACAACAACCCCCAGAAACCCCGTATTTTTGGGATTTGGGCGTTTCCATAAGGAAAACTTTTCAAAACAACGGCAAAAGAGTTATCCGGCATGCGCTCCCCCCGAGGGTCCCGGATAAACGGGGTTTCCTGATCCCAAGCGCAATAAACGACCTGGAGACTTACACCTCCCCAATCCCAGTCTGGGCAGACGTAGGGAAGTAGTCAGTAGGCCCTTATAGGGAGTAGGCAGTCAGACCCCTGCGCCATGGTGAAAATCCCGTGGAGGTACTTAGGATTGAGGGGGGTGTGCGGGTTATCATTGAAATCCCCGTGTCCTCTTTTCCCCAACCCCTTAGTGTTCAGACACAAGAGAGTGCTGCAGCCTGCACTCTAAAGAAAATTTCCCCTTTCTACTCCATTACACTCAGCACTTCATCCCTACACTATCTTCACTAAAAATTTCAAAATGGCATTCACACACCCTGCCTGGAGCCCCTTTACTGGGGAGGGGCCCATAATATCCCAGGTCGGACCAATTAAAGGGTGACATCGAGGTGTCTTGATATTTTCTTCTACCCTTTTTCCCCTTAAAAACTTCTGAAAATTGGGGCCCTTTAGATCTAACTTTCTCTGTTGAAATCATCTTCCCCCTTTAAAAACCTCATCTTCTTTTCCTCACAAAAACCCAGTTGTCTTGGCACTGCCAGCCGCCTTTTTTGTCCCCTCTTCTGTTCTATTCTCTTTTCAATCCAAAGCTGGCTGTTGCGATATGTCCGCAATGACACATTTGCTCTCGTGCCCAGGGCTTGAATCTTCCAAATTTTTCTACCATTGGCTTCGACTTAAAGTCACTCTCTTACTAAATTTATTGTGTTGTATATCTCTCACCTAACCCCTCTGTCTATGTAAAATTTTTTTACTATTTAACATAAAAAGTGGAGCACTATCTATTTTCTTTAGCGAAATTTTTCCTTTTTGGGGACTTCAAGTTCACCACCAGTTTTGGCAAACATCTTCTTTCATGCCCAAACCCGGGTAACAAGCCTACAATTTTTCTATCCTCCAAGCCCAGAGCAGCTGGTGCGCACCCATCCGTTTTCCCAAACCCCCTTGGAGACACCCAAAACTTTTTTGATCTTTTCCTAACTACAAACCCCTTCTGCTTACTCTGTGAAACATTCTTCCTTTGGGGTTCTTTCGATCACAACTTTTTTTCTGAAACCCTTCCTACGCCCCGGGTGCCCCCTCGGGACCCCCCAAAGATAGGTGTTTTGGGAAATTAACTGCAAAGGGGAAAACCCCAAAGGGCAGTACTACTTGATTTCCATGGAATGATTCTGCTTCCATGTCAAAGTCTATCTTTTGTGCAGAGCGCATAACTTGGGCCCGTCTCTGGCAGGAGGCGTACTTTCCCACCCTTTCTCTAATCCTAAAGCCTGTCAATTTTGGGTTTTAACTCTGCTTGTTCTCAATGCCCGAGTAGAGAGGTGGCCCCCAAAAAAGGTCCCAAAAGCATCCCTCCTGAAACCATGCCCCTTTATATTTCTGCCCGTATCATCCAAATCTTTATTTAACTTCCCAAAAAAACTCTTTCATTCATAGAAAATGTCAAAATTTTTCTGAATAAAATTTCCTCTCGTGCCCTTCTGGCACAGCAAAAAACATCTTAATCTTTTTTCTTTTTTCATTTTTTCCCTCCTAAAGCTTCCCCCGGGTTTCACCCAATGGCTCCACGTGTCTCATCTATTTCAAAAGCGACCTCTTCGCTCAAACCTTTGCTAAAAATTCCATCTGGTTGATAAAGGGCTGTTCCCCCTTTTCTCCTCCCCCTCGACTAATATGCCTGTATTAAGATCCTTCGTAATGTGTTTTCTTTGCCCTTTCGGCCTAGATCCTGGGGTCGACTTAGGGGCCCTGACGGAGTCCCTGCCCTCCTGTGTCCTCCCATGCCTCGCAGTCAAGGAGAGTTAATGGACGGGGCATGGGGTGTTTTAGGCCACTGAGGGTGCAGAAAGATTTAAGGTTTTAGGGGTCTCATGGGGATCGAATCGGGTCTTCGAGAACACCACACAGACGCTAACCACTTGCTCCCGCCTCCCCTAAACTGCATCTTTTGGGTTTTTCATTTGGATATCATGTTACAAAACCCTTTTTGTGTAAACATGTAAACAGAAAGCGGAAAAAAATAATGTATCTGGGGCATTTTGAAGTTTAAAACATCCTTTGCTTACACTCGGCTATCGCTAAAGTTGTGTTTTTTCCCTTCTGACCCTTTTCCTGCGGCTCAGGCTTTTCTTTTTCATTCCCTTTTGCTGGAGACCCCCTTTGATGATGGAGCTGACTTTTTCAAATAAAATACTGTATGAGAAACCCCAACACTAAATAGGTGGAAAAGAAAAAAAAAAGGTCAGGAACAGCGTGTAGGCTGTCACTGCTGAGCCATTTTTATTTTGTCCAAGTTGTTTTTGGATACAATTCCGTTTTTTGTCGCAATTAAAAAAGGGGTTTGGTTTCTGTTAAAAAAACAAACAAGCTTGGTAGGAGCCAAAAAAATAACAAGCAAAACATTGAAAAACCATATCAAAAAAAGTAGTATATCCACATTTCAGAAGTGTTTTTGGGTTTGGGGATTCGTAACCCAAGACGGTATTTGGGACGACAAAAACACGGCTCAGCCTACAGCTGGTACCCACCTTTGTTTACTTTGCCCCCTATTTACGTGTTTTGGGATTACACATAAGTACTGTGTCAGGTCGCTCCATCACGCAAGGGTGTCTCCAGCAGGAAGGGATGAAATTGAAGAGCCTGCGGGGAAAAGGTAAAAAGTGCGGGCAAGGGGGATGCAGGGCGTCCATGCGTGTATTTTGTGCTGAGTTTGATATCAAATCCAGCACATCTACCCGTTCACGGGTTTAAGTGTAGTTTTTAGCTTTACAGAACTGTTTTTACTTTTTTTTTTTTTTTTTTTTTTTTTTTTTCCCCAATCAGAGGGGGACTTCAAACTCGGCACATTAAAAACTCGGAAAGGGGCCCCAGCCCCCCTATCGTGCTGAGTTATAAGGGTTTTACTGTACTTCCCCCCTTTTCCTTCTTGCTGGAAGTTTGTCAGACCCAACCGTTCCTAAAAAAGGGTGACCGTTCAAATCCTTAAACACGTCCAAGTTTTGATTCCTGCCTTTCTAAAGTTTTTTAATCTAAAATTAATAAGAAGATTTTTAAAGCCTATCGTCACAATCTTCTATCTGATCGTCAGTACGGTTTCCGAAAGGGGGCGATTAGGCGCTTCTAGCTTTCCAAAATAAATCTTGGTCATCCCCTTGGGGGTTTCGGTGAAATTTTTGCTTTTGCCCTTGACATATAAAAAGCTTTTTTGATGAGTCTGGCAAAAATTTTAATTTCCAAAAACCCCCTCTTTGGGTTTCATCATTCTTCTGTAACTTCTTTTAAGTTTTTTTTCAAACCATTCTTTGCGCTATGTAGACAGCATTGTTCTTCCCCAAAATCTACAATGGGGTTTTCCCCGGGGTTTTCTTTCCTATCACCCCCCCCCCCTTTTCCCCTTTTATTATTCATAATGATCTTTCTAAATCTAACTAAAAAGCCCTAATCCACTCCTACCTGATGATTTACCCTCTTTTTTCAACGCTTTTTAAAGAATCAAAAAAACAAATTTACAAAAATCCAACAGGAACTTCGACTTTATTTTTTTGGGGGCAAAAAAACCCCCTTCCCAAAATGTTTCTGCCTAAAAACCCAATTTTCTCCCTTTATGGGGAAAAAAATCCCAATAACTTTTTTTTTTTTTCCTTTTTTTTTTTTTTTAGGTTTTTTTTGGGTTAATTTATTTTTAAAAAATTTTTAAGGGGTGTTTCGTCCATTTTTTTTTTCCCCTAATTGTTGCTCTCTAAGGGGGCCTTATCCGCCTATGTATGGAGATGTCTCACATTTTTGGGGGGAGGACCCATCATACAGCTTCCTAAACGGGTTGGTAAAAAGTTTTTTCGTCTCATCAACTCCCTCCTCGAGACTGTCTTAAATCTTTAAATCACCGACGAAATTTTGCTCTTTTGCTCTTTTCTACCGCTTTTTCATCTCACTGCTCTTCTGAATTTGCTAACGCATGCCTCCCCCCCTCCCGCGGCTCGCTGCACAAGACTTTCTATCTCCATCCCTATTCTTTCTCTTCCCAAATGCAAGAGTTAACAGTATCTTCTTTTCACCCTTTCATGGTAAACTCTGGAACTCTCTTCCTGTTTCATTTTTCCATTTTCTATGACTTAAATCTTTTCAAAAAAAAGGGCAAGACACCTTCCGAACAAATGGGCCCCCCCTCTTTTTTTTTATTATTCTTTACGTTTCTTTATAAGGGCTGGCAACTAACGGGCTTTTTTGTTACCCATTTTTGTGGCCCTTGGCCCTCCTTGTGAGGGAAAAAAAAAAGAAGAAGAAGAAGAAGAAGAAAAAAAAAGAAGAAGAAGAAAAAGAAGACGTGGGCCAACGTGCAGGTTTACCACCAAATCTACCCCATTCCCCGCGCTGTGGATGGAGTTACCACCTCCAAGCAGGGGTAATGCTTCATGGATCTCCCCCCTGCATGGTGGTCCGGGGAAAGGGCGTAGTGTTCAAGCAGTGCAAATGGTCCAGCCTTCGTCCAAATCTGGGGGAATCTCGTGTTTTTTGGAGTGATGACCGCCGTGTCTCTTTTTAACAGTAAACTTCTCTATTTAAACTAATTGGGGGGAGCCCCGGTCGAATTAGCCGAAAGTCCAAATTATGCGATGGTTTCCCCTAGCCCCTCCACACAATGAACCTGCAAAACATCTAAAAAGCACAGATTTTTTGTAAGGGGGGTCCCGAAAATACGAGCATTTAGGTTCCACCTGGCATCTCGTTTAAAAAAGAAATCTCATATAACGAAACACATAAATAATGGAAAAAAATAGGTTTGGTTCCGGACCCCATAAATTTTTAAAAAAGAAAAAAAAAAGACAGTGTTTCAACTAAAATAAAAATATAGCAAAAAACAACAAACCAAAAAGTGTCATATTTCCCACTGTACTATCTTTCTGTAGAAAAACATTCTGAAAGAGAAAAATAGCACACAAAATAACATAATGAATTAATTAAACATAAAAAAAGCATAACACCACAAATGGTTTAAAGTTGGTGAGGGACAGGAAACTGGCCCGTAGCCGCTGAGAGTCCCTGTTTTCTCTCCCGAGGCTCGAGAGAAAACAGGGGTGACGCGTTTGCAGGTATGACTGGGTTAAAATTCTTTTTCCTCCCCTTGATATTGGGGTTTGCCCCCCTTCACACATTCCCATTAATCGAAAAACGAAAGCCCAACAATGTATGGCAGCGCCGCATGGGGCCCGGTTAGGGCCACGTGACCCATCGTGACGCTCGTGACGCGCCGGCCGAGGCCCCAAAAAAATTAGTGCATGCATTAAAAAAACGGGGAAACTCCCCGTTTTCGTACCCCAAAGCAGCGTACGTAATCTATTGTACGCTATCGTTTCTATGTAGCAGCTTCGTGACATATTATGATCGCGTATGTTTATGTGACGATAAAAAACGTTACGATTATCCTTCATCCCTGCCTTCCCCCCCCTTTTCCCTTCACCTCCACCACCCCCCGACTCCACTCCCCTACTCCCACCCCCACGTGATGACCTCCCCCCGTGATCCCTACCCACTACTCCCCTAGCACGTGGAACCCCCCCACCCCCACCAACACCCCGCCTTCTCTACCCCGTCTCTATAGTCCCCCCCCCCTTCTCCATCACCATGGAAAAACCCCCCCCCAGTTGGGGCTGTCTTTACGCTATCGTGGTATTCATGGCCCGTTTTGCACTGTCATGGTTACGAGCTTATCTGCGACAAAATGACCGTTATTTTCCCTTCGTGACATAGTCTTACAGCTGCATGACTCCATCTGACCCTCTTAAAGACCCTATAAACATACGTCAGGCAGCGGACATTTTTGTGAGGCTATCATGGTCCGGGTTTTTGTGGTTAAATTTCAGTACATCAATAACAAATGGTGGCGCTATCGTGGTTTATTAGGAATGTGTGAAGGGATTTAAAAAGGAAAGATCCTGGGGTGCCGGGGTTTTAAAAAATAGACCGAGAGGGTAGGGTAGGTAAGGGACGAGGGGGGGTGGCGACCTTTCCACTGCCCCAAACTCGTCTTGCGCATCTGAACTTGTCATCGTCCAAGATGTTTAAAATTTTTTGTAGGTAATTGTCGTACCGAGCCACCCGAATTATATATTTTTCAGATCGTTATCGTACAACCTTAGGGAAAAAACATATAGTCGTAAATGACTTTTAATTTTAGAAAAAACTTGTAATTTACTTTGAAATAACTTGGTAAATTTTCTCACCCCAGTTTTTAATTCGTAGCATGGAATTTTACTGTATATTGAAAAAAAGACCCTAATTTACACATCTCGTATCATCGGATTTGTATATCGAAAAAGCTCAAAAACGGGCCTCCCTGTACTTGTACTCACTAAACATGGCTAATATGAAGCTTTAAGTCGTACTAGTACACTGAGCACTCAATGTTACTGATACGTTTTTAGGGGAAGGGTGCGTTCAGTAAGGCAACGCGAACGGGTACCAGACGGGCATGATTAAAAAAATTATTAGATTTGATTTTTATTATCATCCGGGAAAAATTTTTTTATTTTGATTAGATATGATTACTCGTTTTTCCTTTTTTTGATTAGATTTGATATGATTATTTGTTTTCGTTTTTTGATTATGATTTGATTTTTTTATTACTGCTTGATTATGATTAGATAGATTTTTAATCCATTTATTGTGATTATTTGTACACAGTAAAAGATTATTATTAAGGTCGTTTTTTTTTTCAGTTATACATTTGTCAACATTTTTTTGCAATTGACCTAGCTTAAAAGGGAAACCCCATCTAATTGGTTTCATTTTGCTTCTTTATATTTGATAAAAAAAAATCACGTATTTAAATCATTACAAAATTTGTTATAAAAAAATTACAATACAAAAAAATTACATTTCCAATGGGTACTAAGAAACCAGAGATACTATCGGTTCCGTGGAAATTTTTTCAGGCATTAATTACATTTATAACTGAAGTAAGTACAAGTAACGAAAAAAAAGGTTAAGTAAAAAGTTCATAAACATTTTTTCCCCTTGTTTGGCTTTATCATCTCAGCTCGGCTACTTATGATCACATTAAATTTTTAAGCCACTTTCCCGAACTGCACACTTTTTTGACTATGACGGTATAGGATGCGTCCCCGTGTGAAAAAAACTGAGGGCAAAAAAGTCATTTTTTTCTTTGTTTTGTACTCTCAGCCGCCCCGTCGCCCTTCATGGAGAAAACGACAAAGAACTTTTCTGCGGGGGGACAGCAAGAGAAAAGTAACCGCTTGCAAGCGAAATTTCTCTTTCCCCCCGAGAAAAAGTTTTTGTTTGTGTCAGCTTTGCAAAAATGCTTTGGACCGGAACATATATTAGGAAATATACAATAACATAAAAAACAGGGATCCTGGTGTAGGGCTAGACGCCGGCTCACAACCGAGAAGTCCCGGGGTTTGTCCCGGGCGGAGCGAAGACAGATGGGTGGTTTTCTTAAAACCCGAGCCCCCTTTCCACCGCAGTGAATGGGTACCCCTGTTAGCCGGGGTTTTTAAAACCCCTATCGGGGGGGGTGGTCGGGCCAAAACTAACCTCAGCGGTAGATCATAGGCTCTTAGGAAATTGTATATCCTCTAACAAACAAAAAAAAAACTATATGAAATTGGGAATTTTTTAGGAGAAAAAAGAATTGTACATGGAAAAACAAGAAATAATCACAATAATACATTTAATCATTATTATTAGAAGAAAAATTGATTAGATTTGATTATGATTTTAAACTGCAGTTTCATATTTGATTTTTGATTGATTTTTGATTATCTGTTGCTAGCTTTTTTTTATGTTTGATTATGATTAGTAATCACAGCCCTTTTTTTATGATTTTTTTTGGATTAAAATATAAACATGCCCATGTCTGACGGGTACCCGGAGGTGCCCCCGGGGCGGCAGCATCGTATGCCTAGGCAAAACTTGGGGGTACGCCCTGGGAGATGGATCGCTCGCTACTGAGTTGCCAGCCGCGCCACAAAAAGGGTATTAAAACAAAGGGCAAAGAAAGGCTTCCCCTTTTTGCCCCTTAATATTTAAATTTTTTGATCCTATAACTTCGCTGCACCAAATACAGGGCGTCGCAAATTTTTCTGCAAAAATAAAAAGCCACAGAGATCAAATTTTTGGGAGCCTTTTTCGGAGCAAATTTATTGGACGTTCAAAAACGTTCATAGGGGGTGTGAGGGGGGGGGGGACCGTATTGAAAGCAACAGGGTGTCACTCTGGGGATACTAAAGGAAGTTTTCAGTGCTCGAGGTGCTTTAAAGGTTGGGGGCGGACAAAAACAAAATTTTAGTTCGGGTTATGGAAAGTTGTTCAAAAAACCCAAAAGGGGCCGAAACAGGGCAAATTTTCTGAATTCGAATGATAGGGGTCGAGTTAAATAGGGTTTTCTGTACTGCATTTCAAAAACTTCGGTATCAGCCATGTTTGGGGAGTACAAGTTGTCTGTATACCTGACACACGCGCCAAACATTTTGCCGCATCATAACAGACGTCCCATAAGGGAATCTGAAAAATTTCTCTATAGCAGCCTAGTAACTTCCAAGAGAATATTTCCCACATATGGGAGCTTGTTTAAAGCACGGGGAGCCATCAAACCATTGAGGAATGTTCAGATGCCCCCTTTCAATTATAAAAGAAACATTTTTAAAAAGGGTGTTCACTCTCCGCGAGTAATTTGAACAAACCCCGTTGGGATAAAAAATAATTTTTTCAAAGGATGAAAGAAAGACCCAACAAAGGAGAAATTAAAGTTATTGTGACCCTCCAAGGGAGAGAGGCCCAAAAAGAAATATTAAAAATTTGGGTGTTACGGGAAAAAGTGTGATGAAGTGGTGGGGAGTTTCGGGAAGGGTGGGGGGGGGGCAAAAACCCAAAATAAAGTGGCCAGGGCGAGAATGTAAAACACGCAAGCACCGCAAATCATGAAAAAGTCAAGTGGATGCCCATCCTCAAATAAAGCAAGAAAAAATTTTTACGATATGAATTTACATCCTCGCCTGGCCCCTTTTTTATGTTATGGTGTTTCCCCCCCGCCCCCCTTCACAAACTCTCCACACTTCATCACACATTTCCTGTAACACCCCAATCCTGATATTTCTTCCTCTGGCCTCTCTCCCCTTTTGTAGGGGCAAATAAATTAAAATTTTCCCTTTGTTTGGTTTTTTTGTCACCCCTTAGAAAAAAAATTATAGTTTTTACCAACGCGGTCTGTTCAAATTACTCGCGGAGAGTGAGGCGATCCTTTTCAAAATGCTTCGTCTATAATTGACAATGGCATCTGAACATTCTTCAACGGTCTTGATGGACTGCCCGTGCTTTAAACAATTGTTAATCAATTGTTTCCATTGATAACATGTACGTATCTCCGTCAAGAAAGCACTAAAACTTTACCAGTAAATAATAATCAGTGTTTCAGAAACCAGAGAAGTGACGAATTGTACAAAAACAAATGTGCCCGCAGGCCCGCATCGCCAGCCCGCCTGCCAGCCACTCCGCCGAGTGGTCCGCTCTGTCCCGCTGTCGAAGAGAAATCTATCAATAATTGGGGCATACCCGGCGGCGCGTCGCCTTGCCCACCTCGACTCCACTCCCGGGGGTCACCACGCAAGAGTCCCCATGCAGGCTCCCTTCCCATACCAAGCAACTCTCGACAGGAAACATCAACTTGCCGCAGCCACGAGACTTGTGGGTGCCCCTTGGCCTCCTCCACGCCGGATTGTCTCTTACAGATACAACCCGATGGGAAGGATCGGATTCAGGGTAGCATGCCCCATGCCCATATAGCCCAAGTTGGCGCTGACGGACTATGCAGGTAATAGGCCTCAATTTCAATCTCACGGTGCAATCGCTGATTTTACAAGTAATCATCCCAGCGATAAAACCCCTGATTCTGCGAAGACATTATTACCAAAGGCATCGATTCGCCTCTTTTAAGTCGCTATTTAGTGTCCATGTCTCACAACCACAGAGTAGGACAGGGATCACAAGCGACTTGAAGATCCGGATCCTTGTCCTCCTGCACAGGTACCGACAACGCCAAATACTCGTGCTGAGCGAGTCCATAAACCGTGGGCTATGCCAATCCAACCGTAAGACTTCTTTTACGTGACCCGCCATCATTATGGACTGCGCTACCAAGGTATGTAAAACTTTCCAAGATCTCAATGTCTCGATGCTGCATGAACAGACTGTACTGTTTCATCTACTAAGCCTCCAAACACTTTGACCTTGGTCTTGAGCCAGGAGACCTCAAATTCCAAAGGCTTTGCCTCCTCATGCAGCTTCTCGAGAGCCCAAACACCATAAATCACAAAAGGTATAGACCTAGCAAATGAGATTAAATTTTGGGTGCCCCATTGGAAAAAGTGACCATATAATCTTAGAATACAGTAAAACCCTTTATAACTTGGCACGACAGGGGCTTCCTTGGGCCCTTTGCCCCAGGGAGTTAAAACAA
>JACEEZ010002775.1:2500-10463 GCA_016584305.1 Chionoecetes opilio
ATATATGTATATATACGTATATATATTATATATATATATATATAATATATTTTATAATATATATATATAATTATATATATATATATATATATATATATATATATATAATATTATAATAATATAAACGAAAGTGTGTGGTGTGTGTGGGGTGTGTGTGTGTGTGTGGTATAGGTTCCACCCCCCGTGGCGGAATCCCATCATATACCACATTTTTGGAATCAGGTGACCCGGGGAAGGTTTTAAGCCCAATTATGAGATGATCTGATCACCTTTTATTTTATTTTTTAGCAGCCTATTAGCGATAATTGTGAAAAAAAGTGGGTTGCGAGAATTCGAGAGAACTGGAACCAAAATGCCAGGGGTCGTGGCAGTTTTTAACTCACTTTTTTTTAAATAAGTTGGTCTACTGGAAAACAAAATATGGGCTTATTCCACTGCACTTAAAACACAGAAGTATAATATTTAAAAACGATTTTCTTCTATATGTTATTGTATAGAAGCCTGATTCTGTAAAAAAATTTGTTTTAACCAAATAAACCAAGGAGGTTATAGTTGAGGAGGCGAGGTAAATGCTACTCTATGATATTATATAGTCAATAACGAATGTTTAGAAGTTATCTATACCTAGGCAGTCATATTTTCCTGTTATTATTCTGTATCAATCAGAAAAGAAAGCCGGGAAAATTTGCAATGGGCGACGCGTGAATTTGGAAAGTTTGTTTCAATCACCCCCACAATCTCCCCGCCACCATTTCCCCGCCGCGGCATGTCGCCTCCACAATTAAAACCCTACATTGTCGCAGCAACAAGCCGATTTCGGCATTTTTATTCTTCTTTTTTTCCAAAGGGCAGGTTTTTGGGTTTTTTGGGACAAGCTTTTGACAGACGCACCCCAGACGGTTTGGGAAAAAACAGGGTAAAAAGCCCCAAATTTTTCCCGGGCCACAATATACATGAAAAAAAAAGATATTAAGCTTTGCTACTCGAGGGGAAGTAATTTGCTTTTTAAATTGCTTTATAAAAACTTTTCCATCAAAAGGGCATGTAATCCAAAAAATTAGTAGAAAAAGAAGAAAACTATTTTTTTGGGGTATTCAGAGCAATTTTTATCGCGAAATTAAATTTATAAAAAAAATTTTAGTCGCGGAGCCAAAACACAGAGCCCAAACCCTTTGATTTAAAAAAACTGCTAGCACCACGGGCATTTCTCGAGTTTCGGGATGGGGGGAATTGAGGAAACCTTAGTAGGGTGAGGGGTTTAATGGGGGGGGGAATGGGGGGTGATGGGTAATGGGTGGGGGTGAGGGGTGATGAATGGGGGGGGGGAGGGTGATGGGTGGGGGAAATGGGCCGGGGGGTGGTGGGGTTTAATGGGGTGAGTAAAATGGGTGTGTGGTGATGGGAAATTTGGGTAAGTGAAGGGGTTTGGGGGGTGAGGGGTAATGGGTGAGTGAAGGGTTTGGGGGTGAAGGGGAAGGGGTGAGTGAAGGGGTTTTGGGGGTGATGTGAAGGGGTTTGGCGTTAATACATACATTTCTACAAAACATGATTTCAGGAAAGTTAAAAAGGGGGCTATCTGGAGAGTTGTTTTGGGTGGGCCAAAGGGCCCCCACCAATAGCCCTGGGCAGGAGCTAGCAAAAAAGTCCCCCCGGAGTGCGGCTTTTTGCGGCTAGTAAATATATTAGGATAAATATTAATATATAAATTTGATTTTTCAGGGGGGACAAAGACACTCGTCATACTTGGGGTTTTTTTATGCGAAAACGTTTCCCCAAAAAGGCACTTGGCATCATAGGCTAAAAATAGTTAAAATTAATATTTTTGCAATGCTAAAAAGCGAACATCAAAAAAAAAAAAATTCTTAAAAAACAAATAAAAAAAATTCCTATATTATCAAAAAATTACTAGCTAATAAATAAGCTTTCTCAAATGTAAAGTTTTAACCCCTATGAAAAAAAATATTTACTTTTTGGAGAAGCTTTTTAAATTTACACTTAAAATAAAGCAAAAAAAACATTATTACGGAGTGGGTTTAATTTTAAATTTAAAGGGGCATCTCTATTTATTCCCCTTTCTCATATCGCAAAACCCAATTAATTCAAACTTTTCTTTCCCCAAAAACTCCCAAAAATTTCAATTTGATCCCCAAATCCCTTTAAAATCTGATGTTTACTATCCAAAATTCATTTGACCCGAAAAAAGGACGCGGTACAGTAATTTTAGAAAAACTGAGAAACATTAACAAAAAACAAATCCTTTCCTTGGGTGTTTAAAAAAAAAAATTTTTAAATTTCCTCGCTGAAAAACACATTTTCTTTTCATAAAATAAAATGGAGGATGGGTTTAAATCCGTCCCCTTTTAGAAAATTACTTAAATTAAAAGTCATTACTAAAGATTTTTTTCCTTTTATATATTTTTTTTGGCTCTTCCCCGGGTTTTGTCCTTTATGGATTACCAAAAACACATAAAAAGGAAACCCCTTTAGGGCCTTTATTTTTAGATTATAGGCCCCTTTAACTAAAAACCTAGCTAAATACTTGCCCCGGAAAATTTGCCCCCACTAATAGAAAGAACAAAACAATTAAGAACTCTTTTAAATTTTGCACATGAATTAAAAAAAAATTTAACAAAAAACCCAACGGGGGAAGGTATTTTTGACATCCAGTCACTATTTACAAAAAATCCCATTGGATGGGGACTATTGAAAAATCATGATCATTTATTTCATAGAGCTAACCTTTTTTCTTAATTACACAAAAAAAAACAATTCTCTGATTTTTTTAAAACTTAGCTATAAAAGACCTCCTTTTGGGATTTAACAAAAAAACTTTAGGGCCCCCAAAACTGTTTGGTTTTTTCCAGGGGGGACCCCCGTGCCTGGGTCCTTCTTTTGCAAGCCTTCTTAGCACCATGGGGGACATGTGGCTTTTCTAACTGTCCTAAGCTTTAAAAAACCTTTTTTATTATAAACGATAGTAGACGACATTTTTTTTATCTTTAAAAATCCCAAGAAATTTCCCCTTTATTTTAAACCCCTTAATTCTCCCACCCAAACTTTAAAATTTCCCACATATGAAATTGAAAAAACAATCATCACTCCCAAAATTTTTAGTTTTTATAGTTACTCGAAAAAATTAATTCCCTTACCACCTAAAGTCTATAGAAAACCACTTTCACGGGTTTGGGAACCCCCAATAGTTTCATTAATCCCAAACCCTTTTTTTAAAATTTCAATACATTAAGACCCTACTACACAGACTAAAGTTTTCTCCAAATTGGTTTTTCCCTTTGTAATGAGATCAATTTTTACTAATTTTTTCCAAAAAATGGCTCCCCCTCAAATTAATTAAAAGAAACCCATCTCAAAGTTCTTAGAAAAAAAAGTTAAAACCCAGAGGAACGAACCCGAACCCATATTAGACAAACACTATGTTAAACTCCCATTTTACGGCCATTCATTTTACACCTTTCAAAAAAAACTCAATATTACTTAATTTACTCTTCCTAACTCAAAATTTAAGTTTTTTTTACTAATTCATTTATTTTAAGGGAAATCATTTCAAAAAATTTAAAAACTCTATAAAAAAGCCCTTATTTCTAACATAATTTTCGAATTCAAAAGTTCTTGGGGAAAAAGCTAGAACGTCGGCGAGGGGGGGGCAAGGAAATCTTTAAAAATTAGGCTTTTTGAGCAAAAGGTGTTTTTTGCACGTTGGGGCGACCCATTTTTTTCACCCTTTGCCCAAACTGCAATCCCCTCACACTACATGATTTTGATCACCCTTTTTTATGAAAGACTTTAGGGTCCTATCCAAGGACATACCCAGTAAAAATAAATTTTTAGAAAACCATAAAATAAGCATCTGTCCCCCGATCTTAATTTAAACCCAAATCAATTCACACCCCAAATACATATACTCCCCAAAAGACAAAACACTGTTTCGATTGCCCCCACTCTCGGTTTTGATTGAAAAAGCTGAAATGTTACCCACGAAACTAGGTTCATTCAGTCCCCTACCAACTCAGACAGCATAAACCAAAGGGCCGTTAAGTACAAAAATTTTATTTTTTATTAGCTAGTAATTTAGATTAATTTTAGGGAAAATTTTTTTGTTTTAAGAAATTTAATTTTTAGATGTCGCTTTTTAGCATTGCCCAAAATATTAAATTTTTTTTATTTTTGTGATGATGCCAAGTGCCTTTGGGGAAAAAAGTTTCGCAAAAAAAAAACCCCAAAAATTTTGGGCGAGTGTCTTTTTCACCCCGAAATATCAAGTTATAAAAATAAAATAAAAATTAAAATTTTATAAAAATTAAAAATATAAAATAAATTTTATATATTTATATAATATAGATAAAAATATAAAATATATATATATAATATATAAAAAGAATAAATAGAAAAAGAAGATATATATAATATAAATAAAATATATAATAGAAAAAAAAAATAATATAAAATATATTTTAAAAATAATATTAAAAGATTAGATAATATATATAAATAGATAATAGTAATAAGTATATATATATAAAGGAATATAATATAATATAAAATATAAAAATAAAGATATATATATAAAATAATATTATATATAATAGATAATATTAAAAATAGGAATATAAAAATATTCTTTTAATATATAATGAAAAATATATAGTAGAGATAATATATATGAGAAAATATAAAGAAGTATTATAAATTTTTGAAAAAAATTATATTGTATAGATAAAATAAAAGATATAAAAAATTATATAGCATATATAATAAAATATATTCTTTTGATAAGATTTAAATATTTTTTTAAAAATATTTTATATAGAAAATAGTATTATATAAAAAATAAAAATGATAGATAGAAAAAGGATAATTAATAAAAATTTTTTAGATAATTAGAATAAATATAAGAATTTGATATTTTATAAAATATTAAAATAATATAAATATAGGAAAAGAAGATATAATAATAATGAGTATATATAAATAAAAAATTATAAATATTGATTAAATAAATAAGGATATAAAATTTAAAATAGGAAAATTACTAAATATAATATAAAATTTTAGATAAGTATATATAAAAAGATATAAAAATAAGATTAAAAGGAGATATATATAATAGATATAAAATAGATATATTAAAATTATATGAATATTGATATAATTTTTAAAATATATATATAAATTTTTATAAATGATATAACTATAATATATATGATAGATAAGGATATATAAATATAAATAATAATACGTAATATAATAATAATAGAAAATATATAAATATATTAGGGGTAATTTTAAAATATTTTATATAAAAATAATATATATAATTTTTAAAGATATAAGATTTTAAATTTTAAAATATAATATAATAATTTTATATTATATAGAATATATATTATATAAAATAATAATATATATATATTTTAAGATAAATATAAAAACGTATAAAATTAAATAATATATAAAATAGATAATTAATATTATATATTTAAGTAAAATAAATAGATATATGGGGTATATAATATAAATTTTATACTATAATATTAATATATATATATATATATTTTATATATATATAAATAATTATAATTATATAAAATATATATTTTTAATATATATATATATTTATATATATATATAATTAAAATATATCATATATATAATAATTTTATAATAAAATTATATAAAATATATATATTTTATAAATATATATATAAAATTTTATTTTTATATCATATATAACTATATATATTATTATATATAATATATATATTAAATATATTATATATTTATATTAATAAAAAAATTTTTTTTTTTTTTTATATTTCCCCCCTAAAAATTTATAATTTTAATATTAAATATAAATTAAAAAGATATAAAAATTTTTTTTTTTTTTTTTTTAAATATTACGGAAAATTTAAACAAAAAGGGGGAAAAGGGGCCTTTGTGTGGGTTTTGGGTAATTGGGTGGGAAAATTTATGGGAATTTTTTTGGAATGGGTTTCCGGGGGGGGGGGTTGACCTTTTTTTGGGGGGGGGGAAAATTTTTTTTTCTTTTTTTAAACCCATTTAAAATTTAAAAAAAAGTGGTTCCGGTTGGGGTTGTGTGGGTGTGGGTTTGGGTGGTGTGGGTGGGGGTGTGGTTGGGGGTTGGGGGGATTTGGGTGGGGGAATTTTGGGGGGTTTAAGGGGGGGGTTTTTAAAATTTTGGGGGGGTGGGGGGGTTTTTAAATTTTTTTTTTTTTTTGGGTTTTCTTTTAATTTTAAAAAAAAAAAGGGTGCTCCTGTTGGGGGTTGGGTTGGGGTGGGGTGGGTGGGGGGTGGGTTGGGTGTGGGGGGTGGGTGGTTTTTGGGGGGGGGTTTTAGGGTTGGGGGGGAAATTAAATTATGGGAAATTTTTGGGGGGTGCCCAGGGGAAGGTTTAAAAACCCCCAAGGTGTTGTCTTTTTTTTTTTTGTTTTTAGCCGCCCCCCCCAAAAACCCTTAAAATTTTGTGAAAAAAAAGGGGTGCGAATTGAGGAAATTGTGTAGGGTGATGGGAAATGGGTGAGTGAATGGGGGGGTGATGGGTAATGGGTGGGTGAGGGTGAGTGAATGGGTGGGGGTGAGGGTTGGGGGGATGGGTGGGGGTGAGGTAGTGGGGGTGATGGGTAATGGTAAAAAAAGCGAAAGTGTGTCTGCTTGTTGTGTGTGTGTGGTGTGGTTTTCTGGTATAGGTTCCGCCCCCGTGGCGCAATCACCTCATATGGCACATTTTTGGGAAACCCGGGGTTTGACCGGGGGAAGGTTTTAAGCCCAATTATGAGATGATCCGATCACTTTTATTTTTATTTTTTAGCAGCCTATTAGCAAATAATTGTGAAAAAAAAGTGGGTTAGGGGAATTGAGGAAACCTTGATGTGGGTGTGGGTAATGGGTGAGTGATGGGTTGGGGTGAGGGTAAGGGGTGTGGGATGATGGGTGAGTGAATGGGTGGGGGGTGATGGGTTGGGGTGATGGGTGATGGGTTGAGGGAATAGGTGGGGGGTGATGGGTAATGGGTGAGGAATGGGTGGGGGGTGATGGGTAATGGGTGAGTGAATGGTGGGGGGTGATGGGTAATGGGTGAGTGAATGGGTGGGGGAATACATACATTTCTACATCCGTGATTTCAGGAAAGTTAGAAGGGGTATCTGGAGAGTCCGTGTTTGGTGGGCCAACGGCCCCCCACTAATAGCCTCCGCAGGAGCTAGCCAAAAGTCCGCCGGAGAGCGGCTTTGCGGCTAGTTAATATAACGTATATTATATAAAATATAAAAATAATAAAATATACGTATTTATATATAATACATAATATAATAAATATATATATACGTATATATATATTTAATATATAATATATAGATATATATATAATATATATATATATATATATATATATATATAATAATATATATAATTTTGGGAATAAATATATATTATAAAATAATATATATAAAATATATATAGATATATATTTTATATATAAGATATAAATTTTATAATATATATATAGATATAATATAATATTAAAATATATATATAATATATATAATAATAATATATATATATATATATATATATAATAATATTGTATATATACATATATATATATATATATATTATATATATATATATATAATAATATATATTAATAATAATTATATAATATATATATATATTATAATATATATAATATATAATATATTACATAATATAGATATATTTTAATATAATATATATTATAATATAATATATTAATATTATATATATATATATATATTATATATATATATATATATATATATATATTTTATGTAATATATATATGTATATTATATATTATATATATATATATATATATATATATATATTTTATATTTTATATAATATTATATAAAAATATATATTTTATATATACTTTGATATATATTAATTT
>JACEEZ010002776.1:0-16454 GCA_016584305.1 Chionoecetes opilio
TTTTTTAATTAGGGCAAGTATTCATTTTTTCTGATCTGCAATTCTTTGTCTGACAAATAATATGTACAATTCTACTTTAGCACTGAGCTCACTGACACCTCTCTCCACCCGGACCTCAAACCATACCTTCCCCTCCATCCTACAATCCCAGTTAATCCCCTCCAGGTTTATTATTAATCCTGCATAATTAGCTTTTCTGAAGTCAGGTACTGTATGCTTATGTACACTCCTAGATCCTAATTCCGATTTTAAGCAAAACCCAATTTTACAATGATTGCTATTACCCAACTGACCTCCAGCTTCTACCTATGTAACTAAATCTTCCCAGTTTGTTAGTAATAAATCTATGATATTATATCCCTTAGTAGGCTCCCTGATTGCTTGCTTGGAAGTTATCCTGAACTAATTTTAACAATTCCTCTGCGTCATTGTCTCCTACAATTAAATCCCAGTCTATGTTCCTAAGACTAAATTTCCTACCACGCATAGTCGATTATATCTACAAGCCTTGCTTATTTCGTGCCATGTAGAAACTGAATCCTCTTTACATATGTTTGGAGGCCTGTACACTACACCCTAGAGTCCTAGACCATCGCGAGGGCGCGATTGGATAGTTGACCGATTGATATTACGGCACTGGATAGATATTATATGTATGTGGTAATCTTTGTATATAACAAAAGCAGGATGTGTGTGTGTCTGTGTGCCTCTACCGTCACCTGTATTGTCTGAGGCACCGCCACCTTTTGATGACATTATGCTGACGAAGTAATCACGCATGCCATGTAATGATGACGTGGATAGCCAGCCTGGTGGGTGGAGACAAGACAGTGATTGCCGCATATCGCAATTGATAAACATCCTGGAATGTGAAAACAATTGTGTGTGTCATCATCACACGCCTGATTACCACTCATCAAAAGGAGAGACAATACAAGAATGTGTAAGCAATTGTCAACAATGGAAAACTCCTCTATATAAGATGCCTGCACACCGGAGACAGGTAGAACAACAGGAGACGCGACACTAAGCGCTCCGATAGCAGACTGCTTTGAGAGTCGGTGTGTGTACACACACACCGATGTGTGTGTGTGTGTGTGTACTTGTCACGATATTAAGTGTTCTGGCCTGTCAATAAGACTTAAGCTTCATTAGTCGTTTGTAAGAACCCGTGACTTTGTTTGTTCAAACCTTGCAGTGTACATATATATAATATAATACATATTTATAATAGTATATTGTCTTACTCGATTCCTTGGCACTTACAATACTTATACATTACTTCAATCAGCAAGCCTTACTGAAAACAGCTCGACAACATTTATTCGCTACCATCTTAGATGACCTCTGGGCAGGGAAGCAATACACCTGCCTCTGAGAGTGCATTCATTGGCACGCAACCCTACATTGTCATTGACTCTTTACGTTATTTTGGGTTGAACCCTGTTACCTTTATAACAGACAGAAAAGGTAACACCAGGAGCGTTTTGGAAGCTCGGGGATTTACAGATTTTGAGTGCGCATTCTTAAAACAGCTGGCTGCATGCACAAACAAGTGACAACACTTGTTTCATATCCTCGTAATGGCCTAAAATGTAACTACATAAAATCAGGAATGTGGAATGGTTCCGGACGGTACTTAAGCCGAGAGTTTCACCGAGAGTATCACTCGGCGATTTAACATTGCGCGCCCATTTTGATGCATGGACGACGAGCGATCCTAGCTGAGGGTGCGATCTGTGTTTGCTTTGACAGTGCCCTGCAGATATAGGGGAATCCCACCTCCTTTTGGTGTGATGGGGTGATAGGGTAAGGTGGGCGAGAGGTAGGGAAATGATATATGAGAAAGGAAGTAGAGAATAAGGAGTAAGGAATAAATTGAGGGATGGAAGAGAGTCGAAGAGGACTGACGATACACAAAGAAGGAATCAAAGAAGAGGGAATTCCTTCACTCCCTCCATTACCCATCAGCCATCCCCCCCACACCCATTCATCACACATTCACCTCCACACCCCCCACCCATTTACTTCCACCCCATTACCCATCACCCATTACCATCCTCCCCCACCTATTCACTCACCATTACCCATCACCCCCAGGGCCCCCCTCATTCATCACTCCATTATCCCATCACCCCACACCCATCACCTCATTAACTAGGATACGCCGTAGGTCCAATGACCAAGTGAAAATATAGATTTTTTCGAATTTGGCAGGGTGTTTTTCTTATGTACAATTGATTTTTAAGGGTAGTTTGTTTGTCCGCTTCAACATTTTGGTTTGAGCCTTCTTGCTATGCAAAAATAGACTTTTTGTTATTTATATGTCAAACCATAGCTTTAGCCCCGTTAAGTCCGGCTTTCATTTGCACCTAATCATCAATTCTTTGATCGTCTTTTTCAGGATGGCTTCATCCTTGTAAACCAGTGGGTCGAAGGTCCCGCAACTAAATAGAGCTCTGATCCAATTGGCC
Source organism: Chionoecetes opilio (assembly GCA_016584305.1). Lineage (NCBI taxonomy): Eukaryota > Metazoa > Arthropoda > Malacostraca > Decapoda > Majidae > Chionoecetes > Chionoecetes opilio. The sequence continues at coordinate 2,475 of JACEEZ010002776.1, forward strand.
GCTTTGTTGGCGGTGGTACGAGAGTTTGCTGAGAGTGAGGTGCTACGTATCGCGGCGTGATGACGAGGTAATCCTTCTCCAAGAACTCATGCGGCATCCGGAGGGTGGTTGACAAAGCGGGGTTACCCATGAGAGACTTGCGAAGGATCTGACCCCCATGGTGCTTGCCCAGTGGAGAAATCAAACCCCATTTTTGGCACCTCCCGTGTTGTTATTGACCGGTCCAGTGACAAAGGATAGATAATTTTTTGAAGGTTTATGAAGTGGTGAGAGACAGAACACTACACAGTAAATGAATTCGTGAAAAGAATATGGACAGGCTGTTTGACATAACGGCCTGCCCTCCACAAGATCTTCCTCTGCAAGACCAGGAAATCCACTGCTCCAACCCGCTGTGCTACGCTAGAGCACGACTGCAGTATGACTGCCCCCTGGCCGCAAATCCCTACTATAGACTGGAGTGGCTGTAACTACCAGAGGATCAAAGTTGGGGAGGAGAGTGCAATGATGATAGAACAGGTGTAGACAAAGAATGATACGCATAGACAAGTGAAAGCATCAAAGAGAAAGCAGATGGAAGAGGAGGCTAAAAGCTGAACAAGCAGAAGCAGAAAGATGAAAAGGTCAGACGTCTTGACTGCAGGAGCAGATGTTTCCTGGCCAGGCTGAAGATCACCAGGATTCTGGATGGGCGGAGGAGTGTTCACCCCTGCCACTCAGAGGAAAGAGGCAGGAGCAACAGGAGGCTGCCCATACTGGGTAGACCGACTGCTCAAGGAAGAGGCTGGGGTCCCTGGCACCCCTTGTATGCGTACTTGGACAGGCCACTGCAAGAAGAACACAATGCCAGTCCCGGAACCTGGCGCTTGGCAAGCTCCGTTCGACTCCACCAGACTGCTGCTGCTGCCTTGGTTCTGGATTCCTCCAGGACCTTATCGCTGACGCCACCTCTCTCAGACATGTTTGTACATGGTCCTGGCGATCCTGAACCCGCTGAGGAGGGCCAGGCAGATGCCATGGCATAGCCAGGGACCTTGCCCAGGGGAACACCAAGGTAACCAAAATAGTTGGATTGGGTTTACGATGGGAGCAAGGACAAGACCAGGGCGATGGTGCCCAATCACTATGGGAAACTGCACCCAAGGGTGATCAGGAGGAGCTCTGTCAGTGACAGAGGAGCCATCTGGAATGGGGAGGTCACCTTTTGCACTTTTGTACCAAGGACCCCGGTGCCACCTGAGAAGCCTGTGTTCAGGTGGCTAGGCTCTCTATGATCTGCTGGTGACTACGACTCCACCGACTACTGATCGTACTGCAAGGTGAATCAACTAGGGCAACACTGGGTGGAAGGTGTACTCACGCCCATTGAGAAGATGCTGGGACCGCAAGCTCTTTCTGGAGTATATGCGTGTTGCACACAAACATTGCCCTGCGCCACCTTATCACCAGCATCGACGGGCCTACCTTATCTGAACCACTGCTTCACGGGTCCAGTGTGCAGTTCTGGCGGTCTAGCGTGAATGAGATTGCAGTACAATAACGCAGAGTTCATAGGAGTGCCCAGGACGGTGAAGATCTTACGAGATACCGGAGTATTCTGGTCACAATGTCCCCTGAACCATCAGGTCTCCTACCAGCTGGTCCGGCTGTGAAGCGGGGCGTTCCGTCCGAGCTGCAAGAGATCAAGTGTGCAAGGCTGTCCTCTCCAGATGGCTCACCACAGCCCAGTCGCTCGTGTACATATGGAAACCAGAAACATGGACGACTGGCAGAACTGGAACACCCTGAAACTCCTAGTCAAGTACTGCCTGCAGGTGTACTTCAACTCTACTACGACATCAAGGTTCCACCCAAAACTTAGATGACGAGTCCCCAAGCACATCCTCACGCACCTCAGTGTGATGAGGTTCGCGGCCCAAGCAGGTCCAAACAGCTGTGACCTTCTACTACTGCGGACAGAGCATGGTTCGCACACTCAGAATGTGTCCTCCTCTCGCTGATGCGATCAGAGTGAGGACGACCGCAGTTTCGCCGTGACCCGATTTTGAAAGCTGAGGGCTGGCCGAGGAGTATGGGGCCACCGGTGAGTGTAAGACTTTTCGCATCACACCCAAGCTGGAACTTGTCAGCCACCAGCTTGCAGACATGATCAGACGGCAGCCTGACCAGGTGCACGATCCGGCATTCACCTGGTCACTGTCGCGGGGATCAGATCCAGGAGATCCTGGTCAATTCGTTACGAGGTTCCGGAGTTCTCTATCCACACTCAGAGTCACCGAAAGAGTCGTGAACAGGTGACAGAGGCTGTGACAGCAGTGGTGGGGCAGCAGGCCAGATACGGGTTCATCCGGCTCGGGGCCCCACCACGGGAGACCAGCCCTGCTTCAGGTCGAAGATGACATGAATGGACACGTTCTAGGCCAACGTAGAGGCTTTGACACTGTTGCTTGTAGTGCCTGATGAACCAACTGAACAGAAAAGTTTACCACGCTAGTCATTTGACTCATTATTGGGATTCAGTGATGCAATAAACAGGAACTAACCGGACAATGCGACTCATTTAAGCATATTCGATACGGGTGCAATCTAAAATGCGATTTTGGGCATAGTAAGAATTGCTCAACATACAAAAATGGAAGGAGATAAGATCGTCCTAGAATTTCATTTTACATAGGAAATTGGCATGCCCAAAGGTTGAGAATTTTTTGTTTGTTAATACGGCGTCCCTACTCATTACCCATCACCCCCCACCCATTCACTCCCCATTATACCACCACTCCACCCATTCACTCACGCCATTACCCATCACCCCCCCCATTCACTCACGCCATTACCCATCACCCCACACCCATTCAACTCATCCATTACCCATCACCCCACAGGGAGGGGGGGGGAGGGAGAGGGCATAATTGTCCAGGGTAGGGGGAGGGAGGAGAGGGCATATTGTCCCAGGGTAGGGGAGGGAGGGAGAGGGCATATTGTCCAGGGTAGGGGAGGGAGGGGCGGGCAATAATTTGTCAAGTTAGGGGGGTGGAGGGCGGGGGAATATTGTCAGGGTAATAGGGGAGGGAGGGAAAGGGCATATGTCCGGGTAGGGGAAGGGAGGGGGAGGGCATATTGTCCAGGTAGGGGAGGGAGGGGGAGGGCATATTGTCTAGGGTAGGGGAGGGGGAGGGCGGGGGAATATTTGTTCCAGGGTAGGGGAGGAAGGGAGGTCAATATGTTCCGGGTAGGGGGGGGAGGGGAGAGGGCTATTTTCCAGGAGTAGGGGGGGGAGGGAGAGGGCATATTTTCCAGGTAGGGGGGGAGGGAGAGGGGCATATGTCGCAGGGTAGGGGGAGGGAGGGAGAGGCATATTGTCCAGGTAGGGGGGGGGAGGGAGAGGGCATATTTTTGCCCAGGGTAGGGAAGGGAGGGAGAGGGCATATTGTCCAGGGTAGGGGAGGGAGGAGAGGGCATATTGTTCCAGGGTAGGGGGAGGGAGGGAGAGGGCATATTGTCCAGGGTAGGGGGGGGAGGGAGAGGGCAATATTGTCCAGGGTAGGGGCGGGAGGGAGTAGGGCATATTTGTCCAGGGTAGGGGAGGGAGGGGGAGGGCATATTGTCCAGGGTAGGGGGGGAGGGGGAGGGAAATATTGTCCAGGGTAGGGGGGGGAGGGGGAGGGCATATTGTCCAGGTAGGGGGGGGAGGGAGAGGGCATTTTGTCCGGGTAGGGGAGGGAGGGGGAGGGCATATTGTCCAGGGTAGGGGGGGGAGGGGGAGGGCATATTGTCCAAGGGGGGAGGGAGGGGAGAGGGCATATTGTCCAGGGTGGGGAGGGAGGGGAGGGCATTGCCCCAGGGTAGGGAGGGAGGGGGAGGGCATATTGTAAAGGTAGGGGGGGAGGGAGAGGGGAATATTGTCCAGGGTAGGGGAGGAGGGAGAGGGATATTGTCCAGGGTAGGGGGGGGAGGGAGAGGGCATTTTGTCCAGGGTAGGGGAGGAGGGGGAGGGCATATTGTCCAGGGTAGGGGAGGGAGGGGAGGGCATATTGTCCAGGGTAGGGGGGGGGAGGGGAGGGCATATTGTCCAGGGAGGGGAGGGGAGGGAGAGGGCATATTGTCCAGGGTAGGGAGGGAGGGGAGGGCATATTGTCCAGGGTAGGGGGGGAGGGAGAGGGCATTGTCCAGGGTAGGGGGAAGGGGATGGGGGAGGCATATTGTCCAGGGTAGGGAGGGAGGGGAGGGCATATTGCCCAGGGTAGGGGGGGGGAGGGAGGGGGCCCATATGTCCAGGGTAGGGAGGGAGGGGAGGGCATATTGTCCAGGGTAGGGGAGGGAGGGGGAGGGCATATTGTCCAGGGTAGGGAGGGAGGGGAGGGCATATTGTCCAGGGTAGGGGAGGGAGGGGGAGGGCATATTGTCCAGGGTAGGGGAGGGAGGGGGAGGGAAATTTTTGTCCAGGGTAGGGGGAGGGAGGGGGGGGCATATTGTCCAGGGTAGGGGGGGAGGGGAGGGCATATTGTCCGGGGTTTAGGGGAGGGGGGAGGGCATATTGTCCAGGGTAGGGGAGGGAGGGAGAGGGCATATTGTCCAGGGGAGGGGAGGGAGGGAGGAGGGAATATTTGTCCAGGGTAGGGGGGGGAGGGGAGGGAATATTGTCCAGGGTAGGGAGGGAGGGGGAGGGCATATTGTCCAGGGTAGGGGGGAGGGGGAGGGGCATATTGTCCAGGGTAGGGGGGGGGGGAGAGGGGCATATGTCCAGGGTAGGGGGGGGGGGGAGGGTATTGTCCAGGGTAGGGGGGGAGGGGGGGGCATATTGTCCAGGGTAGGGGGGGGGGGGAGGGAGAGGGCATATTGTCCAGGGTAGGGGGGGAGGGGGGAGGGGCATTTTGTCCAGGGTAGGGGGGGGGAGGGAGAGGGCATATTGTCCAGGGTAGGGGGGGGAGGGGGAGGGCATATTGTCCAGGGTAGGGGGGGAGGGGGAGGCATATTGCCCCAGGGTGGGGGGGGGGGGAGGGGGAGGGCATATTGTCCAGGGTAGGGGGGGGAGGGAGAGGCATATGGTCCAGGGTAGGGGAGGGAGGGGAGGGCATATTGTAGAGGGGGGGGGGTGGGGGGGGGGGAGGCATATTGTCCAGGGTAGGGGGGGGAGGGGGAGGGCATATTGTCCAGGGTAGGGGGGGGGAGAGGCAAAATTTTCCAGGTAGGGGAGGGAGGGGAGGGCATATGTCCAGGGTAGGGGGGGGAGGGGGGGGCATATTGTCCAGGGTAGGGGGGGGGGAGAGGGCATATTGTCCAGGGGGAAGGGGGGGGGGAGGGAGGAGGGGGGCATATTGTCCAGGGTAGGTGGGGAGGGGAGAGGGATATGTCCAGGGTGGGGGGGGAGGGGGAGGGCATATTGTCCAGGGTAGGGGGGGGAGGGGGAGGGCATATTGTCCAGGGTAGGGGGGGGAGGGGGGGGGCATATTGTCCAGGGTAGGGGGGGGGGGGGGGGGAATATTGTCCAGGTGGGAGGGGGGGGGAGCGGGAGGGGAGGGGGGAGGGCATATTGTCCAGGGTAGGGGGGGAGGGAGGGCATATTGTCCAGGGTAGGGGAGGGAGGGGGAGGGAAATATTGCCCAGGGTAGGGGGGGGGGGGGAGGGCATATTGTCCAGGGTAGGGGGGAGGGGGAGGGCATATTGTCCGGGGTAGGGAGGGAGGGGAGGGCATATTGTCAGGGTAGGGGGGGAGGGAGAGGGGCATATTGTCCAGGGTAGGGGAGGGAGGGGAGGGCATATTGCCAGGGGTAAGGGAGGGAGGGGGGGAAGGGCATATTGTCCAGGGTGGGGGGAGGGAGGGGGAGGGCATATTGTCCAGGGTAGGGGGGAGGGGAGGGCATATTGTCCAGGGTAGGGAGGGAGGGGAGGGCATTTTGTCCAGGGTAGGGGAGGGAGGGGAGGGCATTGTCCAGGGTAGGGGGGGGGAGGGAGAGGGAAATATTGTCCAGGGTAGGGAGGGAGGGGGAGGGCATATTGCCCAGGGTAGGGGAGGGAGGGGGAGGGCATATTGTCCAGGGTAGGGGGGGAGGGGAGGGAATTTTGTCCAGGTAGGGGGGGGAGGGGGGGATTGTCCAGGGTAGGGGGGAGGGGGAGGGATATTGTCCAGGGTAGGGGTGGGGAGGAGAGGGCATATTGTCCAGGGTAGGGGAGGGAGGGGGAGGGCATATTGTCCAGGGTAGGGGGGGGGAGGGAAGAGGGCATATTGCCAGGTTAGGGAAGGGGAGGGGGAGGGGGGGCAATTGTCCAGGGTAGGGGGGGAGGGAGAGGGCATATTGTCCAGGGTAGGGGAGGGAGGGGGGGGGGGGCATATTGTCCAGGGTAGGGGGGGAGGGAGAGGCATATTGTCCAGGGTAGGGGAGGGAGGGGAGGGCATATTGTCCAGGTAGGGGAGGGAGGGGGGGGGCTTTAATTGTCCGGGGTAGGGGAGGGAGGGGAGGGCATTTTGTCCAGGGTAGGGAGGGAGGGAGAGGGCATATTGTCCAGGGTAGGGGGGGGGAAAGGGGAGAGGGCATATTGTCCAGGGTAGGGAGGAGGGAGAGGGCTATTGTCCAGGGTAGGGGAGGGAGGGGAGGGCATATTGTCCAGGGTAGGGAGGGAGGGGGAGGGAATATTGTAAAAGTTGGGGGGGGGGAGGGGGGGGTATTGTCCGGGGTAGGGGGGGAGGAGAGGGAAATATTGTCCGGGGTAGGGGAGGGAGGGGGGGCATTTTGTCCAGGGTAGGGGGAGGGAGGGAGGGGCATTTTGCCCAGGGGGGGTAGGGGGATTTGGGAGGAGGGGGGGGGGAATATTGTCCAGGGTAGGGAGGAGGGGGAGGGCATTTTGTCCAGGGTAGGGGGGGGAAGGGGAGGGATATTGTCCAGGGTAGGGGGAGGGAGGGAGAGGGCATATTGTCCAGGGTAGGGGGGAGGGAGAGGGCATATTGTCCGGGGTAGGGGAGGGAGGGGAGGGCATATTGTCCAGGGTAGGGGGGGGGAGGGAGAGGGCATATTTCCAGGGGTAGGGGAGGAGGGGAGGGCATATTGTCCAGGGTAGGGGAGGGAGGGAGGGCATATTGTCCAGGGTGGGGGGGAAGGGAGGGAGGGGCATTGCCAGGGTAGGGGGGGGAGGGGAGGGCATATTGTCCAGGGTAGGGGAAGGGAGGGAGGGGATATGTCCAGGGTAGGGGAGGGAGGGGGAGGGATATTGTCCGGGGTTTAGGGGGGGGAGGGAGAGGGCATATTGTCCGGGGTAGGGAGGGAGGGGGAGGGCATTTTGTCCAGGGTAGGGGGGGGGGAGGGAGAGGGCATATTGTCCAGGTAGGGGAGGGAGGGGAGGGCATATTGTCCAGGTAGGGGGGGGAGGAGGGGGATATTTTTCCAAGTTAGGAGAGGGAGGGAGAGGGCATATTGTCCAGGGTAGGGGGGGAGGGAGAGGGCATATTGCCCAGGGTAGGGGAGGGAGGGAGAGGCATATTGTCCAGGGTAGGGGGGGGAGGGAGGGGGGAAATTTGTCCAGGGTGGGGGGAGGGAGGGGAGGGCATATTGTCCAGGGTAGGGGGGGAGGGAGAGGGCATATTGTCCAGGGTAGGGGGGAGGGGGGAGGGCATATTGTCCAGGGTAAGGGAGGGAGGGAGAGGGCATATGTCCAGGGTAGGGGAGGGAGGGGGAGGGCATTTGTCCAGGGTAGGGGAGGGAGGGAGAAGGATATTGTCCAGGGTAGGGGAGGGAGGGAGAGGGCATATTGTCCAGGGTAGGGGAGGGAAGGAGAGGCATATTGTCCAGGGTAGGGGAGGGAGGGAGAAAGATATTGCCCAGGGTAGGGGAGGGAGGGGGAGGGCATATTGTCCAGGGTAGGGGGGGGAGGGGAGGGCATATGTCCAGGTAGGGAGGGAGGGAGAGGGCATATTGTCCAGGGTAGGGGAGGGAGGGAGAGGGCATATGTCCAGGGAAAGGGGAGGGAGGGGGAGAGCATATTGTCCAGGGTAGGGGAGGGGGGGGGGAGGACATATTGTCCAGGGTAGGGGGGGGAGGGGGAGGGCATATTGCCCGGGGTTTAGGGGGAGGGAGGGGGGGAAATATTGCCAGGGTAGGGGGGGGGGAGAGGGCATATTGTCCAGGGTAGGGGGAGAAGGGGAGGCATATTGTCCAGGGTAGGGGGGGAGGGGAGAGGGCTATTGTCCAGGGTAGGGGGGGGGGGGGAGGGCATATTGTCCAGGGTAGGGGGGGGAGTGAGAGGGCATATTGTTCAGGGTAGGGGAGGGAGGGGGAGGGCATATTGTCCAGGGTAGGGGGGGGGAGGGGGAGGGCATATTGTCCAGGGTTAGGGGGGGAGGGGAGGGCATATTGTCCAGGGAAGGGGGGGGGGGAGGAAGAGGGAATATTGTCCAGGGTAGGTGAGGGGAGGGAGAGGGCATATTGTCCAGGGTAGGGGGGGGGGGAGGGGGAGGGCATATTGTCCAGGGTAGTGGGGGGGGGGGGGAGGGGCATATTGTCCAGGGTAGGGGGGGGGGGGAGGGCATATTGTCCAGGTAGGGGAGGGAGGGGGAGGGCATTTTGCCAGGGTGGGGGGGGGGGGGGGGGCGGGGAATATTGTCCAGGTGGGGGGGGGGGGAGGGGGAGGGCATTGTCAAGGGTAGGGGGGGGAGGGAGAGGGCATATGTCCAGGGTAGGGGAGGGAGGGGAGGGCATTTTGGGCGGGAGGGGGGGAGGGGGAGGGCATATTGCCCAGGGTTAGGGGAGGGAGGGGGAGGGCATATTGTCCAGGGTAGGCGGGGAGGGAGAGGGCATATTGTCCAGGTAGGGGAGGGAGGGGGGCTATTGTCCAGGGTAGGGGAGGGGAAGGGGAGGGCATATTGTCCAGGTAGGTGGGGGGGAGGGGGAGGGCATATTGTCCAGGGTAGGGGAGGGAGGGGGAGGGCATATTGCCCAGGGTAGGGAGGGAAGGGGGGGCATATTGCCCCAGGGTGGGGTGAGGGGGGGGAGAGGGCATATTGCCAGGGTAGGGGAGGGAGGGGAGGGCATATTGTCCAGGGTAGGGGGGGAGGGAGAGGGCATATTGTCCAGGGTAGGGGAGGGAGGGGGGGGGCCCATATTGTCCAGGGTAGGGAGGGAGGGGGGAGGGCATTTTGTCCAGGGTAGGGGAGGGAGGGGAGAGGGCAATATGTCCAGGGTAGGGGAGGGAGGGGGAGGGCATATTGTCCAGGGTAGGGGAGGGAAGGGGGGCATATTGTCCAGGGTAGGTGAAGGGAGGGAGGAGGGCATATTGTCCAGGGTAGGGGAGGGAGGGGGAGGGCATATTGTCCAGGGTAGGGGGGGGGAGGGAGGGGGGCATATTGTCCAGGGTAGGGGAGGAGGGGGGAGGGCATATTGTCCAGGGTAGGGGGGGGAGGGAGAGGGCATATGTCCAGGGTAGGGGAGGGAGGGAGAGGGCATATTGTCCAGGGTAGGGGAGGGAGGGAGGGGGGCCATATTGCCCAGGGTAGGGGAGGGAGGGGGGAGCATATGCCAGGGTGGGGGGGGGAGGGGGAGGAATATTGTCCAGGGTAGGGGAGGGAGGGGGAGGGCATATTGTCCAGGGTAGGGGGAGGGAGGGGGGGAAATATTGTCCAGGGTAGGGGGGGGGGGAGGGCAATGCGGGTAGGGGAGGAGGGGGGGGAAGGGATTTGTCCAGGGTAGGGGAGGGAGGGAAGAGGGCATATTGTCCAGGGTGGGGGGGGAGGGGGAGGGCATATTGTCCAGGGTAGGGGGGGAGGGAGAGGGCATTTTTCAGGGTGGGAGGGAGGGGAGGGCATATTGTCCAGGGTAGGGGGGGAGGGGGAGGGCATATTGTCCAGGGTAGGGGGGGGGGGGGAGGTTTTGGGGGAAAGGGGGGGAGGGAGAAGGGAAGTGGGAGGGGAGGGAGGGGAGGGAAGAGGGTAGGGGGGGGGGGGGGAAATGCAGGGTAGGGGGGGAGGGGGAGGGAAATGTCCAGGGGGGGGGGAGGGGGAGGCTATTGCGGGTGGGGGGGAGGGAAGGGAAGAGGGTAGGGGGGGTTCGGGGGGAAAAGGGGAGGGAGGGGGGGGAGGGGGAGGGAATTGTCCAGGGTAGGGGGGGGAGGGAGAGGCATATGTCCGGGTAGGGGGAGGAGGGGAGGGATATGTCAGGGTAAGGGGGGGGAGGGGGAGGGAAGGGGTGGGGGGGGGGGGGGGGATATTGTCCAGGGTAGGGGAGGGAGGGGGGGATGTCCGGGGAGGGGGGGGGAAAGGGCAATGCCAGGGGGGAGGGAAGGGGAGGGAAATTTGCCCAGGGGGGGGGGGGGGGGCATATTGCCCATAGGGGGGGGGGAGGGGCAATTGTCCGGTAGGGGGGGAGGGGGGGGAAAGGGTTTTTGGGGGGGAGGGGAGGGGGGGGGGGGGGAGGGGGGGGGGGGAGGGGGGGCCATTTGGGGGGGGGGGGGGGATTTGTCCAGGGGGGAGGGAGGGGGGGGGGGGGGAAGGGGAGGGAGGGGGGGGGGAAAGGGGAGGGGGGGAGGGAGGGGAAATTTCCGGGTGGGGAGGGGGGGGAGGGAATTTAAGGGGGGGAGGGAGGGAAAGCCGGGGGGGGGGAAAGGGTTTTTTTTGGGGGGGGGGGGAGGGAAAAGGGTTTTTCCAGGGGGGGGGGGGGGGGGGGCATATTGGGGGGGGAGGGGAGGGGGGGGGGGGCTATTGCCCGGGGTAGGGGGGGGGGAAAAGGGCATATTTCCAGGGGGGGGGAGGGGGGGTTTCCAGGGGGGGGGGGGGGGAGGGCATATTTCCGGGGGGGGGGGGGGGGGTTTGGAGGGGGGGGGGGGGGGGGGTAGGGGAGGGGGGGGGGGGAGGGGGGGGGGGGGGGGGAAGGGGGGGGGGGGGTAGGGCGGGGGGGGAGGGGGAGGGAGGGGGGGAAAGGGAGGAGGGCATATGCCAGGGTAGGGGGGGGAGGGGGGTTTGTCCAGGGTGGGGGGGGGGGGAAAAAAGAATTGGGGTGGGGGGGGGGGGGGGGGAAGGGGGGGGGGGGGGGGGGGGGAAGGGGGGGGAAGGGGGGGGGGGATGGGGAGGGGGGGGGGGGGGGAAGGGGGGGTTTGTAGGGGGGGAGGGGGGGGGGTAGGGGGGGGGGGAAGGGGGGGGGTATGTGGGGGGGGGAGGGAGGGGGGGAAAGGGGGGGGGGGGAGGGGGGGGGGTTTGGGGAGGGGGGGGGGGGGCTTTGTCCAGGGGGGGGGGGAAGGGGGGGGAAATTGCCCGGGGGGGGAGGGGGGGAGGCTTTTCAGGGGGGGGGGGGGGGGTGATGGGGGGGGGGGGGGGGGGGGGGGAAATTTTCGGGGGGGGGGGGGGGGGGAAATTTGGGGAGGGGGGGGGGGGGGGAATTGCCAAGGGGGGTAGGGGAGGGGGGGGGGAGGGCTATTGTCAAAGTTGGGGGGGGGGAGGGCGGGGGAATATTGTCCAGGGTGGGGGAGGGAGGGGAGGGCAATGCCAGGGGGGGGGGGGGAGGGAGAGGGATTTTTCCCAGGGTGGGGGAGGGAGGGGGAGGGCTATTGCCCGGGGTAGGGGGGGGGGGGGAGGGGGATATGTCCAGGGTAGGGGAGGGAGGGGGGGGGCATTTTGTCCGGGTAGGGGGGGGAGGGAGAGGGCTATTGTCCAAGTTGGGGGAGGAGGAGAGGGCATATTGTCCGGGGGTAGGGGAGGGGGGGAGGAGGGCATATTGTCCAGGTAGGGAGGGGGGGGGAGAGGGCATATTGCCAGGTGGGGGGGGGGAGGGCGGGGAAATTGCCAGGGGGGGGAGGGAGGGAGAGGGCATATTGTCAGGGTAGGGGGGGGAGGGGGGGGATATTGTCCAGGGTAGGGGGGGGAGGGGAGGGCTATTGTCCAGGGTAGGGGAGGGAGGGAGAGGGCAATTGTCCAGGGTAGGGGAGGGAGGGGGAGGGCATATGTCCAGGGTAGGGGAGGGAGGGGGGAGAGGGCATATTGTCCAGGGTAGGGGGGGAGGGGGGGAATATGTCCAGGGTAGGGGAGGGAGGGGAGGGATATTGCCAGGGTAGGGGGGGGGAGGGAGAGGGCATATTGTCCAGGGTAGGGGAGGGAGGGAGAGGGCATATTGTCCAGGGTAGGGGAGGGGAGGGGGAGGGATATTGTCCAGGGTAGGGGGGGGGGGGATGGGGGAATATTGTCCAGGGTAGGGGGGGGAGGGAGAGGGCATATTGTCCAGGGTAGGGGGAGGGAGGGAGAGGGCATATTGTCCAGGGTAGGGGAGGGAGGCGGGAGGGCATATTGTCCAGGGTAGGGGGGGGGGGGAGGGCATATGTCAGGGTAGGGGAGGGAGGGGGAGGGATATTGTCCAGGGTAGGGGAGGGAGGGAGAGGGCATATTGTCCAGGGTAGGGGAGGAGGGAGGGGCATATTGCCCAGGGTAGGGGGGGGGGGGAGGGAATTTTGTCCAGGGTAGGGGGAGGGGGGGGGGGGGGAGGGGGGAATATTTCCAGGGTGGGGGGGGGGAGGGAGGAAATTTGTCCAGGGTAGGGGGGGAGGGAGAGGGATATTGTCCGGGTAGGGGGGGGGAGGGAGGGATTTTGTCCGGGTAGGGGAGGGAGGGGTTGAGGGCATATGTCAGGGTAGGGAGGGAGGGGGAGAGGGATATTGTCCAGGGTGGGGGAGGGAGGGGGGGGGCCCATATTGTCCAGGGAGGGGGGGAGGGGGGGGAATATTGTCCAGGGTAGGGGAGGGAGGGGGAGGCATATTGTCCAGGGTAAGGGGGGGAGGGAGGGCATATTGTCCAGGGTAGGGGAGGGGGGGGAGGGCATTTTGCCCAGGGTAGGGGAGGGAGGGAGAGGGCATTTTGTCCAGGGTAGGGGGGGGGAGGGGAGGGCATATTGCCCAGGGTAGGGGAGGGGGGGAGAGGGCATATTGTCCAGGGTAGGGGGGGGAGGGAGGGGATATTGTCCAGGGTAGGGGGGGGAGGGAGAGGGCATTTGTCCAGGGTAGGGGAGGGGGAGGGGTTTGGAGGGGGGGGGGGGGGGAATTGTCAGGGTAGGGGGGGGGGGGGAGGGGGGTATTGTCAGGGTGGGGGAGGGAGGGGGAGGGCATTTTGTCCAGGGTAGGGGAGGGAGGGGAGGGCATATTGTCAGGTTAGGGGGGGAGGGAGAGGGGCATATGTCCAGGGTAGGGAGGGAGGGATGAGGGCATATTGTCCAGGGTAGGGGGGGGAGGGGGAGGGATATTGTCCAGGGTAGGGGGGGAGGGGGAGGGAATATTTCCAGGGTAGGGGGGGAGGGAGAGGGCATTTGTCCAGGGTAGGGGGGGGGGGAGAGGGCATATTGCCCAGGGTAGGGGAGGGGGGGGGAGGGATATTGTCCGGGGTAGGGGGGGGGGGGGAGAGGGCATATTGTCCAGGGTAGGGGAGGGGAGGGAGAGGGATATTGCCCAGGGTAGGGGAGGGAGGGGAGGGCATATTGCCAGTGGTAGGGGAGGGAGGGGGAGAGGCATATTGCCCAGGGTAGGGGAGGGAGGGGGGACATTTTGGGCAGGGTAGGGGAGGGAGGGGAGGGCTTTTGTCCAGGGTAGGGGAGGGGGGAGGGGGATATTGTCCAGGGTAGGGGGGGGGGAGGAGGGATATTGTCCAGGGTAGGGGGGAAAGGGGGAGGGCATATTGTCCAGGGTAGGGGAGGGAGGGGAGGGCATATTTCCAGGGTGGGGGGAAGGGGGGGGGGAGGGGCATATTGTCAGGGTAGGGGAGGAGGGGGAGGGCTTTATTTCCAGGGTAGGGGAGGGGGGGGAGGGGGGGGAGGGGGGACATATTGTCCAGGGTAGGGGAGGGAGGGGGAGGGCATATTGTCCAGGGTAGGGGGGGGGGAGGGGGAGGGATTTTGTCAGGGTAGGGAGGGGGGGGAGAGGCATTTTTCCAGGAGGGGGGGGGGGGGGGGGGGGGGGGGGGGGGGGGGGGGGGGGGGGGGGGGGGGGGGGGGGGGGGGGGGGGGGGGGGGGGGGGGGGGGGGGGGG
>JACEEZ010002777.1:0-5000 GCA_016584305.1 Chionoecetes opilio
AAATTCTTTTTATGAAGAGAGACTGCGGAAACTTAATATTTTTTCCTTAAAGGATCGTAGAGTCCGTGGGGACTTGATAGAAACCTTTAAGATCCTAAAAGGATTTGATGTCTTGCATCTAGCTAATAACATCTCTAACAATTTTTCTTTCTTCATCTTTCCCTCCTATGCTTCACTCAGATGGCTCCACAGCTGTCTCATCTACTTCTAAAGCTGAACTCTTCGCTCAAACCTTTGCTAAAAATTCCACTCCGGTTGATGAAGGGCCTGTTCGTCCTTCTCCTCCACCCTCTGACTATATTATGCCTGTCATTAAGATCCTTCGGAATGATGTTTTCTTTGCCCTCTCTGGCCTAGATCCTCGGAAGGCTTACGGTCCTGACGGAGTCCCTCCGTTGCCATTGTTCTCAAAAGCTGTGCTTCTGTGCTTGCACCTTGCCTGGTCAAACTTTTCCGTCTTTGTCTATCTACTTCCACCTTTCCTTCATGCCGGAAGCTTGCTCACATCCAACCTGTTCCTAAGAAGGGTGACCGTTCTAATCCTTCAAACTACCGTCCTATAGCTTTGAATTCCTGCCTTTCTAAAGTTTTTGAATCTATACTTAATAAGAAGATTCTTAAGCATCTATCTGCTCACAATCTTCTATCTGATCGTCAGTACGGTTTCCGTAAAGGGCGATCTACTGGCGATCTTCATGCTTTCCTAACTGAATCTTGGTCATCCTCCTTTAGGGGTTTCGGTGAAACTTTTGCTGTTGCCCTTGACATATCAAAAGCTTTTGATAGAGTCTGGCACAAATCTTTAATATCCAAACTACCCTCATTCGGTTTCTATCCTTCTCTCTGTACCTTCATCTTAAGTTTCCTTTCAAACCTTTTTATTGCAGCCACTGTAGACGGACATTGTTCATCTCCTAAATCTATTAATAGTGGTGTTCCACAGGGATCTGTCCTATCACCCACTCTCATTCTATTATTCATTAATGATCTTCTAAATCTAACTCAGAGCCCTATCCACTCCTACGCGGATGATTCTACCCTGCATTTTTCAACGTCGTTTATCAGACGTCCAACTCAACAGGAACTAAGTGATTCACGGAGAGATGCCACCGAGCGCCCAACTTATGATCTTTCTATAAATTCTGATTGGGGCAAAGCAAACCTTGTTTTGTTCAATACCTCAAAAACCCAATTTCTTCACCTATCTACTCGACAAAACCTACCTGATAACTATCCCCTCTTCTTCAATGACACTCAACTGTCTCCTTTTTCTACAATGAACATTCTAGGACTATCATTTACTAAAAATCTGAACTGGAAATTTCACATCTCATCTCTTGCTAAAACAGCTTCTAAGAAGTTAGGTGTCCTGTGGCGTCTGCGTCCTTTTTTTTCTCCCTCCCAATTGCTTGCTCTTTACAGGGGCCTTATCCGCCCATGTATGGAGTATGTCTCACATGTTTGGGGAGGATCCACTCATACAGCTCTCCTAAACAGGGTTGAGTCAAAAGTTTTTCGTATCATCAACTCTTCTCCTCTGACTGACTGTCTTCAATCTTTAAATCACCGCCGCAATGTTGCTTCACTTGCTCTCTTCTACCGTTATTTTCATGCTCACTGCTCTTCTGAACTTGCTAACTGCATGCCTCCTCCTCTCCCGCGGCCTCGCAGCACAAAACGTTCTACTAATTCTCATCCCTATTCTGTCCATCTTCCTAATGCAAGAGTTATTCAGTATCTTTACTCTTTCATCCCTTTCACTGGAAAACTCTGGAACTCTCTTCCTGTTTCTATTTTTCCACTTTCCTATGATTTTTTTTTTTTCAAAAGAAGAGTAACAAGACCCCTCCCGAACTAAATTGGCTCACCCCGCATTTTTATTTTTATTATCTTACTGTCTTCTCTATAGGGACTGGCAACTAAGCAGGCTTTGTGTTACCCATTTTTGTTGTGCCCTTGGCCAGTTCCTTGTGATGTAAAAAAAAGAAAGAAAAAAAAACATTCCAAAAGAACCTATTCGAGCTTTCTTCTCAAGTGACAACAAGAAATAACGGTTTAAAACTAAATGGTCAACGTTGCATCACAGATCTCCGTAAAAATTATTTCAATGTTAGAGTTGTTGATCGATGGAACAAGTTACCAGCAAATGTTGTCGAAGTCAACACAATAACTACATTTAAAAACAGACTTGACGCGCACTGAAAAGTAAATGGGTATTGATAGTGCCCTGCTAATTCATATTATAGTCCCCTGGATCGATTAGTGTTAGTGGTAGTTGTAGTTAGTATATTTCATATCCTATCATTCTTCACTACGAAACTTCCATGTTCCTAACTTCTTTAGGGACATGGTATCATTTTCCATCTGTTTTCTTACATGTAGTTGATAGTTAGTTGTGTGTAGTTCAGCAGATACCCTCGTCATGGACCAATAGGTCTCCTGGTGTCTGTTATTCCTATGTATTCCTATGTATTCCTCCTCCGCCAATATTTCCCAAAGTTTTGTTTGGTCTTGCAGGTAGTAACTTGCTTTCTTAGATTATTGTGTTTCCCTCCCATGTGAAATAAAAGACTTTATCATTTTGTCTTATTCTCTTTCCTTAGAGTTTAAAATAAACTGATCGAATGAAATTACAAAAAAATTGGTATATATCAGACAAATGTAAAATTACAAAAAAGTGCAATAATGATACCTTTTTTAATTATTGTCTTTTTTATCTATCGAGATCTGCACTGCTGTTCCTCGGAAAATGTAAACAAGGAAAAGAGGGAGAGGGTTGGGTGGGGTGAAGCCTTGTTCTGTGTTATCCTGTTCTCTTACATGTAGTTTATTATTAGTAGTACGAAGGTCAACATATACCCTCGTTATAGAAATACGGGTTTCCTGGCATCAGTTTCTTCTATGTAATCTTCCTCCTCTTCCTCCTCGCCCTCCTCCTCCTCTTCCTGCTTACGTTGTTTCCGAAACGCCAGATATCGTTAGTATCACTGAGAAGTGGCTCAACACAAAAGATAAAACATTTATTATCTGAAATAGCCATTACAGACTACAATACATTCCTAAATTGTCGTACGCATAAAGCAGGTGGAGCATTTTCCTTACATTACAGATGATTTGCAAGCAATCGAAATCGATAAAGTAAATAAAGATCATTATGACTTAGTCTACGCAAAGATTAAGCTTAACGGTAAACTGCTAACTATTGGGACAATATATCGTCCTCCCAAATAAAATGCGGAAGTAGATTGCCTCCTGTATGTCGACATAAAGTCAGTTGTCAACAATAATAACGACACAATTATATGTGGAGATTTTAACCTACCGCGTATAACCTGGAATAATAATTCAGATGATATTGAAGGTATGCGACTGCTTGATATGGTAAACGAAGTATATTTAAATCACGTGGTCCGTGAGCCTACAAGGGATAATAGTATCATAGATTTCGTTTTCACTACAGACATTGATCTGATTGAATACTTCGATATAGGTGAACATCTGGTAAACAGTGATCACAGGTTAATCAGATGCGGCATAAATTGCAACGTAGACATCACAGAAAATCGGTTATAAGTTCCCAATTATAATAAAGCAGATTTCACGAAGATCAGCAGGGTACTAAGCGAAGTTGATTGGATTGACCTACTAAATGGTAATAGCGCCGAAAACATGTGTAATCTATTCACAAATAAACTCCAATCGGTTGTTGAAAAATATGTTCCCATGGTAAGAAAACGTTTGAATAACATAAACAGACTCTGTTGGATGGCTAATGAGGTTCAACAAATCATCGGCAGAAAGCGCCGAGCATATCAAGTTTACAAACGATCAAATGCGGACTGCGATTATAGATATTACAATGACGTAAAGCGTCGATGCAAAGGACTAATTAAGTCTCAAAAGCGCGAGCGCGAGTATGAAGAAAAAATTGCAAAGGAATCCAAATCAAACCCGAAAAGGTTCTTTCAATACGTTCGAAGTAAGAAGAATGTCAAAACATGTATTGGGCCACTGCAAGATAGGAACAACATCTTGGTAAATGATACTAAGAGTATGGCGTCCGTACTCAATGACTACTTTAATGCAGTTTTTATGAAAGAAGACGAAGCTCCATTACCAGAACCAGTAAACATGTTTGCGGGACTCGAAAGTGATAGATTGGAAATAGGAAAGATAACAGTAGACGAAATATCAAAGTATTTGCAGAAACTTGATCCAGCAAAATCCGTGGGGGTTGACGAAATCTGGCCGAAATTACTTCGCGAATGTCATAGACAACTTTTGCTCCCATTAAATACTATTTTCAACAAATTGCTAATGGACAAAAATGTTCCTAGTATGTGGAAATTAGCTAATGTTACACCTATATTCAAGAAAGGGAACGAGAGCCTCGCAAGTAATTATCGCCCAATTAGTCTAACGTCTGTGATGTTAAACTATTTGAGAAAATATTGCGGGATAAGATAGTGTCTTTTCTCGATGAAAATAACTAAATATTAAACTCCCAGCATGGATTTCGTAATAAGAGATCCTGCTTAACAAACCTACTCGATTTTTTCAATGTCATTTATTCAAACTGGGACACTAGAATTCCCATGGATATAATATACCTTGATTTTCAGAAAGCCTTCGATACAGGTCCCCTTAAGCGACTTTTGACCAAGCTAAGGGCACATGGCTTAGGAGAGCAGTTATGTACGTGGACTGGCGATTGGCTTTCAAATCGTAAACAACGGTTAGTAGTAAATGGCGAGGCATCTCATTGCTTAGATGTTACTAGTGGGGTGCCTCAGGGCTCGGTCCTGGGTCTTACTCTTTTTCTGATATATATCAATAATCTGGACTGCGGACTTATCTCTAAGATATCGAAATTTGCAGATGACACCAAATTAGGTGGTGAAGCATATACTAAGGAAAACTGCGAACTCTTACAACGTGATCTCGACGAATTATCAGATTGGAGTGATACATTGCGATTAAAATTCAATTCCGATATATGT
>JACEEZ010002777.1:15000-16931 GCA_016584305.1 Chionoecetes opilio
AAGGGCAGGGAGATTTGTTAAAATAATATCCAATAAGGTAGAAAAGTGGGATGGGTTATTGTAGGCTTGTCACTTATTAAGTTTTATTGGGTTTTTGATTATTTTTTTCCATCTTTTTGTTTTTAAAAAAAAGTAAAAAATTAAAAAACCCCAAAAAACGTAAAAAAAAAGTTACGAAGCGATGTAAAAAAAAAATCAGAGATAAGTCAACAAAATTTTAGTTAGAGTGGTTGGGGATACATGCCCAAAAAAAAAAAAGGGAATCCAAAACTAAGTCCCCCCCCCCCTTTTTTAAAATTTTTTTTTTTAATAATAACAGTGTCGGAGTAAGGTCCTTCTTTTCCCCCTTTTTTTTCTTAAGTTGGGGGGAAAAAAAATTGGGTTTTTTAAAAAATCACCCCGTTCAGTCACACATAAAATATCGGTTTTTTAAAACTAAAAAATTTTCCCCTATTTGCTAAGGATTTTGGTAAAATTAAAATTTTTGGTTTTTTTTATTAAAACTAGCGGCGCTGTCTTAAGGGGAGAGAGAGAGAAAGGGGAGGGGGAGGAAAAGGGAGAAGGAAAAAAAGGGGGAAAAGAGAGGGGAGAGAAGAAAGAGAGAGAGAGGGGGGAAGGGAAGAAAAAAGAGAAGAGAAGGAAAAGAGAAAAAGAGAGGAGGGGAAGGGGGGGAGGGGGAGGAGAGGGAAAAAAGAGAGAGAGGGGGAAAAGGGGGGAGAGGGGAGAGAAAGAGAGAGAGAGAGAGAGGGGGAGAGGAGAGAGGAGAGGAGGAAAAGGGGGGAGAGAGAGAGAGGGAGAGAAGGAGAAAAAGGGGGGGGAGAGAGGAGGAAGAAAAGGGGGGAGGAAGGAGAGAGAGAGAGAGAGGGAAAAAAAAAAAAAAAATGGAGGAAAAAGGGAAAAATAGGGGAAAAAACTTTTCACCCATGGGGTGTTTGGAGAAGGGGGAGAAAGAAAAAAAACCCCCAAAGGGAACCCCAAAAAAAAAATAAAAAGAAGAAGGGGGCGGGGGGGAAAAAAGGGCAGAAAATCCCAAGAAATTTTTATACCAGGTGCCATCCCGGAAGGGAGAAGGGGGGCCCCCCAAATTGGCCCCCGCCCCAAATAACGTTGGTTGAAAGTTTTAAGGGGAGATTGGGGGGGGGGGACCCCTTCCCCCTTCGGGAGTTCCCAGGGGGAATTAAATTTTTTGGTTTTTGGGGAAAAGGGGTAGATTTTTGATTTGGGGGAAAAAACTGGGGAACCCCGGGTTTCCTTCCCCAAAGGGAAAAATTTTGGGAAAAAGGTGTAAGGGGACCCCCAATGGGTTAACAATTAAATTATTAACGAAAGAGGGGTTTTTTTGGGGGAACGCCCCAGCGAGGGGGGAGGGAAAATTTTAGTTTTTTGGGGATTTTTTTGGGGGGAAAAAAGAAAAAAAAAAAAAAAAAAAAAAAGGGGGGGAAAAAATTTTTTAAAAAAAAAAAAATTAAAAAAAAAAAAATTTTAAAAAAAATTTTTTAAAATAAAAAATTTTTGATATAAAAAAAATAAAAAAAATTTTTTTTTTTTTTTTTTTTTTTTTTTTTTTTTTTTTTTTTTTTTTTTTTTTTTTTTGGGGAAAGGGGTTTTTTGGTTGGATTGGTGGATTTCTTTTTAGGGTGCGTTCGTTCCCGAACCCCGGGAAAGGGGAGGCCCTGGTTCGGTTAATTTCCCCCCCATCCCAAAGGAAAACCGAGGGAAAAAAAAAAAAAAAAACCGGGGGGGGGAAAAAAAAAAAAGGGGAAAAAAAAAAGGGAAAGAAAAAAAAAAACAAAAAAAACCAAATCTTTAAGGAATTTGGGAATTAAACAAGCCTTCTCCGGCCCCGAAAATTTAAGGGGGTGTGAATATTTTTGAAATTTTAAAAATTTTATTTTTTTTAAAACTTTTTTTTAAAAAATTTTTTTAAAAAT
>JACEEZ010002778.1:0-28793 GCA_016584305.1 Chionoecetes opilio
TCGACGGAAAAGGGGCTGGTCATCCCTATCTGGAAAGGGAAAGGGGACCGTCAGGCTGCAACATTACCGCGGTATTAACACTGCTCAGCATGCCAGGGAAGGTGCTGCCATCCATTACTGACGCAGATCGCAGTCCATCTGCAGAAGCATCAGAGACCTCAGCAGTCTGGGTTCACGCCTGCTAAGTCAACAACGGACCGTATCCTGCGCTTCGTGTCCTGGTGGAACGCCGACGTGAGTTTCGACAGGGGATGCTTGCAGCCTATGTTTGATCTCAAGAAGGCGTTTGACTCAGGCATCGTGAGTCACTCTGGGATCTTCTGCGACTTTGTGGGATTCCTGCAAGGACTATTGGTTTGATGACTGGTCTGTACTCTGGGACTGAGTGTGCTGTGAAGTGTGGGGCAGGTGTATCCAGCTACTTTCCTGTTATACAGGAGTGAGGCAAGGGTGCGTCCTTGCCCCATCCCTTTCAACGCTTGTATGGACTGGGTATTGGGCAAAGTTTTAGATCAAAGTGATTGTGGAACATCCGTCGCAACACCAAGATCACTGATCTTGTTTTGCCGATGATGCAGTAATCTTTGCTGAGTCGCTGGAGGTCCTGGTGATGCTCTCGAGCGCTGCACGAGGAGGCAAAGCCTTTGAGACTTGGTCTCCTGCTCAAGACCAAGGTCCAGGTGTTTGGAGACTTACTAGATGAAGCAGTAACAGTCTGTTCATGCGTGCGGCGAGAACATTGAGATCTTGGAAAGTTTTACATACCTTGGTAGCGCAGTCCATAATGACAGCGGGTCCACGTCAAGAAGTCTATGCGGATTGCATTGCCCACGGTGTTATGGACTCACTCAGCGGGAGTATTTGGCATTGTCAGTACCTGTGCAGGAGGACAAAGATCCGGATCTTCAAGTCGCTTGTGATCCCTGTCTTACTCTATGGTTGTGAAGCATGGACACTAAATAGTGACTTAAAGAGATGAATCGATGCCTTGTAATAAGTGTCTTCGCAGAATCATGGGGTATCGCTGGGATGATTACGTGTCAAATCAGCGATTGCATCGTGAGACTGAATCGAGGCCTATTACCTGCATAGTCCGTCAGCGCCAACTTCGGCTATATGGCATGTGGCATGCTACCCTGAAACCGATCCTTCCCATCGGGTTGTATCTGTAAGAGACAATCCGGCGTGGAGGAGGCCAAGGGGGCGCCCACAAGGCTCCTGGCTGGGGCAAGTTGATGTTTCTTGTCGAGAGCTGCTTGGTATTGGGAAAGGAGCCTGCATGGAGACTCACAGCGTGGTGACCACCGTGGAGTGGCGTCGGTGACCACCGGGAGTGGCGTCGGTGACCACCGGGAGTGGCGTCGGTGACCACCGGGAGTGCCCGTCGTCGGTGACCACCGGGAGTGGCGTCGTAGGCGACGCGCCCCCCAGCGTATGCCCTCAACGATTGATTGATTTATTACTTCTTTTTTTGTTCCCTAGTCCGTCTTGCCCTTGTGATGTAAACAAAAAAAAATCGACCACCGTCTCCTCAGTAAAATAACAAATGAATAATGAATTATTAATAAATTATGTCAATGAAATAACAAAAAACAAAGAAACTGAAAGACATAACATATTAGTCTCAGTCTCTCTCTCTCTCTCTCACCTTGAGGCGTCCGCAGGCCTGGGGGGTGGAGGAGCAAGTGTGTGGTCCGCTCCCGTATCAGGAAGTCATTGAACATCTCAAAGAGCGGGAAGCAGCATATATCACCTCACAGAGCAGGAGGAGCTCTGGAGGCGGCCTGCATGAGGAGGATGAGGAAGATAAAAGTGTGAGAAGGATGAGGAAGACAAAAGAGTAGGGGAAGATATGAATATAATTGAGGAAGAGAAGAGGAAGAAGACGAAAGAATGTGAGGAAGAGGAGGAAAAGAGGACAAAAATTTGTGAGGAGAGAGAAGATGTGAATGAGTGAAGAAAAAGAGAAGACGAAGAAGATATGAGAGTGTGAGGAGGAGGAACAGAAGAATAAAAGAGAGGAGAAGGAGCAGGAGGAGGAAGGCAAAAGAATGGGGGCGGGGAAGGAGGAGGAGGAGGAGGAGGAGGAGGAGGAGGAGGAGGAGGAGGAGAGGAGGATGAGGAGGAGAGGAGGAGGAGGAGGAGAGGAGGAGTAATAAGAGTTAGGTGAAGAGGGGGAGGAGGACTGGAGGAGGAAGAAGAAAACAAAAAGAAAGAGAATGTGGAAGAGGAGAAAACATAAAGGCAAGTACAGGGAGGTCCCGTTATACGAGCATTCGATGATACGAGATGTGTAATTAGGGTCTATTTTCAATATACGAGATCGAAAATCCAATGCTACGACATTCAAACTGGGGTGATTAAAATTACCAAGTTATTTACTAAAATTATAGTCATTTACTGACACCTATGATTTTACCTAATTTTGTACGATAATCAATCTGATGGTGGTGGTGGTGGTATTTCATAATTGTTATTCTTCCTCCTCTCTGTACCCACGGCTGAAATGGCATATTTAACACCTCACACACACCCTACCACATATATAACACCACGCTAACCCTAAATAACACCTATAATGGCATTAGAACACGAGTTATAGTGGTTATATGAGGCCTAACACAAGCCGCCTGCCTCTCGGCGATGCTAAACGACACTTGTTGTGAAGGCTACGAACACATTTGATTTCCACTGCACTAATGCACTACTTCGCCACTGCACTAATGTCGCCTGTCGGCACAATATATTACAAATTTTAGCATAAATGCTAAAAGCTCGCTTCGCTCGCTTGGACAATGAGTTAAGAGACGAAATATAACTTTTTGTGCCAATTTCTCATTTTGCGCCTGTATCTTTCTTGCCCACACATTCGTGGAAAAAATTTACAAGCCTATATGACACCTGATTTCAGCTGAATATAGGTGTCCAAGCTCGCGATGATAATTCTGGTGGCTCGGTACGACATGTTGCCTACAAAAATTCACAACCCTGGACAATGTACAATGATTCAGATGCGCAGAGACGAGTTTGTGGGCAGTGGAAGAGGTCTGCGCACCCCTCCCTTGTCCCTTACCTACCCTACCCTCTCGAGTCTAGTGTATCACGCGTCGTCCACAAGAGTACATACAACGTCTTTGTTGCTTGTATGTATTGTGCCTTGTGAGTCGATTTTAGTGATTTGCTGGTTTACTTAATGTGGTTATTGTGACTTATTTGTGCTCTGTCCTACTGTTGCTGTCCACACTCTAATTCACTGTTTTGTGTGGTGGTGTGGTGGTGCGGTGGTGTGGTAAATAGAGCCCTATATTTGAGAGTTTGAGTTTGTTTGTGTTTGCTATGTTTATTTTAGCTTGAAAAACATGTTGTTGTTTTTTTTTTTTTTTTTTTAATTGATGGGTCCTGGAACCAAACCTATATTTTACCATTAGTTATGTGTTTCGTTATAAGAGATTTTGCTTTACGAGTATGCCAGGTGGAACCTAACTGCTCATATCTTTGGGACCTCCCTGTAGCGGTTCAACCAAACTCCTAATCACCACTTTCTTTTCCTATAATCAATAAGCTTGAAGGACTGAGAGAAATAGGAGTTTTTGGGTGGGAGAGGTAAATTAAACTGGTTCATGATCCCTCAAAAATATTACCTAAACCAAACCAAACCAAACCTGACATTATAAACTTGTAACCTCCAGTGACATAAAAACAAATGTCAATGGAATATTTTTTTCCTTTTTTACATTTTTTCGGCCCAATGCGCCTGTAGGCAGTGACTTCCAGGGTTGGGATGGTAGGCCCTGGAGGTTATGGTCCGGCAGTCAGAGTGGGTTACCGTGCTTTAGCGTCCGCATAAATATATTCACATTTTCATGACCTTTGGACCCTACTAAACAATATTAGCGAGGGTGTCGCCCTAACAGCCCTGAGCATATTCCATAAACCCATTAATATGCAAATTAGCTGGCGCCATTATCGGCATTTCTAATTTTGATCAAATCAAAGCAAAGGTTGGTGATGTTGGTATAGAGATGAGTATAGATAATACAAAAGGAAACTCAATATTATAGTGTTTGCAGATGACACTGTAGCTACTACTAACAGAGAGTAAAAAAGATTTGCTAAAATTGATGTGAATTCAGTAGTGTTTGTGTGAGGAGGAAACTAAAAGTTAATGTGGCCGAAAGGGAAGTGATGGTATTTAAGAAATTAAGGAGTGAAGTTATTGAGTTTAAAGATCAATTAGCAGGGACAGTTGAGAGCCAGAAGTAATATAAAATAATGATGAATGGACAGATAATATATGGTTCAATCCCGTGAAAGTATGGAAGCAGGGAAGGGTGAAAAGAGAGAGAGGCCTAAAAGGGAAAGGGAAAAAGTAGTGAGATCTTTGGGGGCGCGTGATGAGAGGAAGGACAATGAGTAAACATCTTAACTGTTCACTACATAAGTGCACATCCCAAAAACTACAGTGATATAAAAACTACTGTATAAGTGCTTCTAGGAGACTGCTTATTATTTCCACTGCCTTCATGATCTACTTCAACACCATTCCCGCAAATTTTAACATATCAGAACCTAAATACAGGGAGGTCCCGTTATACGAGCATTCGGTATAACGATAATCCGATGATACGAGATGTGTAAATTAGGGTCTATTTTCAATATACGAGATCGAAAATCCAATGCTACACATTTAAACTGGGGTGAGTAAAATTATCAAGTTCAAAAAACTCGCCCTACCACTCCCAGTCTGGAAAAAGGGGGGTTTGGTTGACCCCAGTCAGGTCACCCCTAGCAAGCCGTGACCTGAAGGGGGAAATTAAGCATATGGTGCGGCCCGACATTTTGGTGGTAATTAGCCAGGTGTGGCGGCCCAACCTCAGGACAGCATCATGTCACCCCTAGCAAGGCGTGACCTGAAGGGTAATTAAGCATATGGGGCGGCCTGATCCTTAGGGGTAATTAGGCAGGTGTGCGGCCCCAATCTTGGGACCATACACTACCCTCTTTTGTATCACTCGGCGTCCCCTACACACCGTCTTTTTTGTTTGTTATTATGTTTTATTTTAAAAATGGGCATTTATGTTATTTTGTGTCTATTTTCTCTTTCAGAATGCTTTTTCTACGAATAGGTAGTACAGTGTGGAAATTTTTGACGCGTGGTTTTTTGTTTTTGTATAGTTTTTTTAGCTTGAAAAACGTCTTTTTTTTTTTTTTTTTTTTTTTTTTAATTATGGCCCCGGAAACCCAAAAACCTATTTTTTACCTTATTTTGTTTTTCGTTATACGGATTTCGTTTAAACGAGTTTCCAGGGAAAACCAAACTGCTCGTAAAAACTTGGGGACCTCCCTGTAGTAGTAATATAAAAATATATCTTTCATACCTATTGGGTTTTTATTCTAGTGTTTGCCCATATCCCCCTCCCCACAAAAAAAGTTTGGGGAAACCGGGGGGAATGCGGGATATTTGGCTGGGGTAAAAAATTGCTCGAAACCACATAGTTTTTGGTTAGTGTTGAAAAGATTCCCAAATTAGGAAATTCTTTGGGATTCTTCTACCCCAGAGACGTGTGAACTGAAGATCCTCCAGAATGATGACCGAAAATGTCGAGAACCCCCCCCCCCCCCGCTAGGGGGTAGGTAGGTTTATTTTGGTAGGTTATGTTAAATTTGTTGGTTTGGTTTTTTTTGGTTAGGGTTTGATTAGGTTAGATTTGGTTAGGTTAATTTGGTTAGGGTTTGGTTATCATGGGGCAAACCCCCCGCTGGTTATTTAATTTTTGGGTTTGGCAAATTTATCTAGTACAAAAAATTAACCCCCTACACACTCTTTAAATTTCTTTTCCGACGTAATTTGTTCCCCCCCCAAAACCCCCCATTCCCCAGGTCCCAAAATTTTTTTTGGGGGGAAGTGGGAGATATGGGTAAAAATAGAAATTTATCTATTAGGTCTATACCTATTCAAACTTGTTATGACTAATGGTTTAGAAACTGTAAAACTCTGTTAATTTCAATTTTCTCGTTTTGCATTGGCTCGTCAGTAACACTTACACCATGATGTATACTACTACTTATTATGAGGAAAGACAAAAAGGAACTAAATTATAAGGAATTTTAATACTATCATAACCATAAATATTGACAACCACAAAGAGAAGACTACGACGATGAAAAAATTTCGAGTTGTTTTGGGCGAAATTGATATTCCAGGTGCTATATTTCTATGCTATGTTCTCGCTGACAACACTACAGAAGACCTGAAGTGAGGGCTGATGTGCAGGGCTTCTAAACCAAGAAAACAGTCACAGCTCTCATTTAGAGGTAAGCAAGTGGTGGGACAAAATACGTACTACCTACCACTTGCTTACCTCTTGACGAAGGGCTGTTATGACTCTGTTTTCCTAGTTTGAAGCCTCTGCACATCACCATTACCTCAGGTCTTCTCTATAGGTTGTCAACCGAGAACAGAACACGGTAATATAGCACCTGGAATATCAATTTCACGCAAATAACTCTAAATTCTTCCATCGCGTAGTTTTCCCTCCTAGGTCCACCTGCGGCGACCCCGCCTTTTTCCCCACAATGCCCAATGTAAAACAAACCGTGACGTAGTTATAGGTAGGGTCCATTGTAGTAATAAAACTGAGAAAACGAATCGCAGAAGAACATCCTCCACTGATGGCAGCCAATATAAAACGAGCGAAATCACTTCGAGTAATCGTCCAGACCATTTCATTATTCCTGATTTAATGCAGTCAAAATATAGCCCTTATCGAGTATATCAAATATGTTGTCACTTTTTGCATCCAGTCACCAGTTTTTTAAATGATCCGCATTAAAAATCTGTAAATCCCGAGACTCTCATAACACAACTGACGACCAAACAGACGATGGACCACGGGTCGGTGACATCATGTTAGAAGCCTCCCAGCCCGGCGGTATACAAATACACGTAAACTCAGAAAAATATAGTGCTTGAAGAATTTTGGGTGTTTCTGATATTTGTTTTTTGCGATATGGCATATACGTACTTGCATCCTTTAGGGTGCAGCAAGAAAGCTTGCCTTTTCAGAGAGCTTAGCACCCATTTCCGAGCTATACGGCCACATATATGTTGGAGCGCCGGGGGGAGGCGGGCGGTGTGAAGCAGATTGTCTCCTGAGCGCTTCTTGCCCGCCTCTCCACGGCGCCCACACATATATCGTGGCCGTATAGCTCGGAAATGGGTGCTAAGCTCTCTGAAAAGGCACGCTTTCTTGCTGCACCCATATAGGATGCAAGTATAATGCCATATCGCAAAAAAAAAAATATCAAAACACCCAAAAATTCTTCAAATACTATATTTTTTCTGATTTTACGTGTATTTGTATTACCGCCGGGCTGGGAGGCTTCCTGCCGTGAAGTCACCAGCAAGTTTCCCCCACGGCTGGAAATGGGGCGGGTTTGCTTTTCCCGGGGCTTTTTACAAAAGTCATGTTTTTAGGGAAATAAGGTGTGGAAATTAATTATTTTTTGTGGATTAGGTATTTGAATGAACATTCAACATAATTATGCAAAGAAAAAAAGGGTCTGGACGATTACTTTAACTAAGCTGTCTGCCATGTCACAAAAAGTGCTTTGTTTTGATTGATTTAAATATGTGAAGTGATAGCGTCATTAACGTCACACCCTCAAACGTCTCTGAGCATGCCGCCAAATCAAGCGTCACACCTGCCACGCGCAACCCACGCTTCAGTGCGCCTTTCACTGAGACCCATAACAGACACACAAACACACGCAAAAGGCAGGGCATATGTATCTGTAAACTAATTAAAATCTTTAACTTTTATTTCTGGTGTTAGCCTTAATAGCCGCCCATATAATATGGGGTTAAAATTAAAATACTCCTAATGATGAAAACTAAACGTTCGGGGTACTTAAACCTCCGATCGTGTTTGGTTGAAACTGCAAATATACCAAAAGAGAACGGGAAAAAAATCCCCATTTTATTTTATTAATTATTTCAATATGACGGGAGGTTAGCAATCACCCTACCCATGTATCACCCACCTTTCACCAATGATCGCCAACCGGCCATCAATGTACCACCCACCTGTCACCCATGAATCATCCACCTGTCACCCAGATCATCCACTGCCACCCATGTATCACCCACCTTTCACCAATGAATCGCCAACCGGCCATCAATGTATCACCCACCTGTCACCCATGAATCACCCACCTGTCACCCATGACACCACCTGTCACCCATGTATCTCCACCTGTCACCCATGTATCATCACCTGTCACCCATGTATCATCCTGCCACCCATGTATCACCCACTTTTCACCATGAATTGCCAACCGGCCATCAATGTACACCCACCTGCCCACCCATAAAATCATCCACCTGTCACCCATGTATATCCACCTGTCACCCATGTATCATCCACTGCCACCCATGTATCACCCACCTTTCACCATAAATTGCCAACCGGCCATCAAAGTATCACCCACCTGTCATCCATGAATCATCCACCTGTCACCCATCGTTTCGCCCACTGTAACGGACGTGTTGGGGCCCCCCACCTCGCGGACGTTTCGCCCCAGGGAAAATTACTATACTGTTTCAAAACTGTTCATCAATGACTACAAAATCATCAGAAATACTGATCAATTTGTTTATGCACAAATGATGACAAAATGCTGTTATCGACCGGTCTTAAGGGACATTTGTACTTCGAATTCCGTACTATAGTCAAAAACGGATTTGAGTGATAGTCGATTTTTCTACGATAATTTCCATATTTCTTCTTTAAATCTCTCCAATTTTTGACACATTTAAAGTTTCTAACCAATACCTAACTACACGTCAATTTCATAAAAATCAGATGAGAAAAAAAAAAGTTCCTTCAGAAACGTCCATTTTAAAACATTTCTGGGATTTAGATAATCAAAATGACTCTCCAAATCCCAGATTTTAATGGACGTTTTTAAAGGGAAACTTTTTTTATTTCTTAACCGATGTTTATAAAATTTTGACATGTACCGTAGTTAGAAAAACCCCTCTATGATGGCAGTCCATTCATATTTCGGCCGCTCTAGTACGGAATTCAGTACACTGTCCCTTTAAGCCCGTCGATAACAGCATTTCGTCCTTGTTGTGCGTAAACAAATGGATAAATATAGGGATCAATATTTCTGATGATTTTGTAGTCATTTGATGAACAGTTTTAAAATAGTATGAAATTTTTCCGTGGGGCGAATCCGGGGGGCGAAACGTCCGCGAGTGGGGCGAAACGTCCACGAATGGTGGCAAACGTCCGCTAGTGTGGGGCGAAACGCCCGCTAATGTGGGGCGAACGTCCGCGATTGGGCGGGGGCGAAACATCCATGGGGCGAAACTTTCCGGCATTCCCTAGCGAATAGCGAGCGAATCCCCCAGGAGGTTGGGGGATTCCCCGACACACTAAACAATATAACCTAACCTTCTAGCGGGGGGTTGGGGGGTTCTCAACACTTCGGTCATCTCCTGTGAGGATCGTCAGGTTCACACGTCCTCTGGACTCAGAAGAAAACCCCAAAGAATTTGCCCTAATCTAGGGAATTTTTTTCAAACCCCCCACTCAAAAAAGATGTGGTTGCGACGCATATTTGTACCCCAGCCAAATATCCCGCATTCCCCAGGTCCCCAAGCTTGTTTTGGGAGAGGGGAGTATGGACAACACTAGAATAATACCAATATACTGAGCCAAAATATAGAGAAAAAGTAAGCTGTAAAGGGCCTTGGGGCCCGCCAACTCCTGCGGAATATTAACCCCCACCTGTCACCCATGTATCACTCACTTGTCAAACCCCTGTACACATGCACCCATGTATCACCAACCTGCCTGCCACCCATGTTTATATGATCATGTTACTGTATCACCCACCTGTCACCCATGTATCACCCCCTGTCACCCCTGTACACCACCTGCAGTATGTAGGAGCCCATTTGATAACAGCCTCCACTCTGCGGCGCTTGAGGGTTGCTGGTCACCCATTTCTGGTATTTGATAAGCATTTTCCTGTCGCTCTCCTTCTGCTCTGCCACCAAAGTTTGTTTACACTTTACAAAACTACGAGCCTATCTGTGTTGACATATTTTCTTTTTTCTTTATTATTCTTATTATCATTATCGTTTTTATTATTTTTACATGACGTCTTATGGTTTTTTATTGGTAATTTATCAAGTATTAAATAGGTCACTACACTCCGTTGTATGATCCCGTGATCTACTAGCAGAGAGTCTCTCCGGGGGCTGTCACTCGGCTGATTTAACATGGCGCCCCATTTTGAATCATGGACAGAAAATTGAAAGACTTACCTAGTGATGATAGATGGGCAAAGAAAATATCCCAGGAAAATAGATCAAGTTCTACCTGGAAAAAGGGAAACTAAAGAGATGGAAAGGAGAGAAACTGTGGGAGAGGAATGGAAAAGGATGGAGATAATAATATCAAAAAGAAATTGAGAATAATGGGCTAGTTAAATGGCAGGAAGGAAAGGCCAGGATAAGAAATAAGTTTTCATCCTATCTAGACACTTTCAAGTACCAACTACAAAGGGTTATTGACTATACAAGCGCCGCCACGTCAGCACGAACTAGGCGGACTCGAACCGCTGACCGAATGCGCAGGGACGCTGCACATTGCGAGGTCACGTCTCTACAACCTTGCCACCCTGACGGGCGGAATGGCCAAGGAAATAAAGGGTTGCAGTGGGTACAGGTGAAAACAAAAACCAGAGGGGTTGACCTGGCATGTGGGAACTGGGGTAGTAAGTTACTCTATAAAGCAAAGAACGCACC
Organism: Chionoecetes opilio; assembly: GCA_016584305.1. Lineage (NCBI taxonomy): Eukaryota > Metazoa > Arthropoda > Malacostraca > Decapoda > Majidae > Chionoecetes > Chionoecetes opilio. Next base: position 10,823 of record JACEEZ010002778.1, read on the forward strand.
TTGGAAGTAAAGGGAAGAACAGCTAGGGAACTGGAGACCGAATTTGGGTAGCTGCAGGGTAGGAGAGAAAGAAACTGTAGAACATGTCATTGTGGAATGCAACAGTATAGGAGTCAGAGGGAAACTTATAGCATCAATAGTAATAGTCCTGGGCAGAGAGGAGTGGGACAGGAACTAGAGCGAAAGACGGGGCCCTGTGTACGGTGTTAGGGCTGTTTTGGGACAGAAAGAAACTGAAAGTATTGTAACCTCCCAAAAGTGTTCCTAACGCAGTGTTGGGAGTTCAGAACACAAAATAGACAATGAATTAAGATGATAATCAAAGGATTGAAAACTGATCAAAATGTCTTTCCCAGGTGAAATAAACAGGGAAGATTAACAAGTTTTGTTAACGAAGAGACGAAGTGGAAGAGGACCTATGAAGCGATACTAAGCGACTAAGGTCACAAGGAATAAGAAGGACGGCAGCGATCCTAACGGCAGCAGGGGAGCTCTGACAGTCGCCCGTGATTGTTTACAAATGACGGGCAACGCAGCGACTCGTTCTATGCGGCATTTGGCTGCGTAACTGCAAAGCGTACACAAAAAAGCTTTCCCTTTCTTTCGGTTTTTCCCCAAAAATAAAGATAGGTAGGTACAGATTGACTGGTGTTATGATTTTTAAATATGAGCCCCGCGCAGCAAGGAGGGACATTTTAAAAAAATTCTAGTTACGCGCGCAACGGGTTCACACAGGCTTCCTCTATGGACGTAAACACCACCTCTGCCTCACTTCTACTCCCACCGTGTGGTGCTACCCCCAACTCATCGCCCTGAACGTCAACCCTTTGACCTGCCCACCCTGCTGGCGGCGGCTGGTTTTTCCCCCCTCTCGGAAAAAACGTCGTCATCCGCCCACCTGTGTCTTGTTCTTATCCTAACCTAATTCTGGAGGGGTGTGTGGTGATGGTAAGGGGTGAGTGAAGGGGTGTTTTGGTGATGGTAATGTTGAGTGAATGGTCCGGGGTGATGGGGTAATGGTGAATAAATGGGTGGGGTGATGGGTGAGTGAATGGGTTGTGGGGTGAGTTTGGGGAGAATGGGTGTGGGGTGTGGTAATGGGTGAGGAGTGGGTGGGGGAAGATGGGTACGCGTGTGGGGTAATGGGTGATGAATGGGTGGGGGAAGATGGGTAACGCGTGTGGGGTAATGGGTGAGTGAATGGTGGGGGAAGATGGTAACGCGTGAGTGGGGGAAATTAAATTCCTTCCCTTCTTTGTTCCTTATTTCTTTCGAATTCCTCGTCAGTTCCTCTTCTGACTCTTCATCCCCCCAAATTTCTTCCTTACTCCGTTTTCCTCCTTTCCTTCTCTCATAAATTAAAAAATGGCGCGGCCAGAGTGAACCCTCTCAGAAAAAGCTCTCTGCTACTATGGTAACTAGAGTACCTTGAATAATGGAGTAGCGACAACTTGATTTATGGGCCCATCTTGCTACCAGGGCCTCTTCGTTCACCCAAGACCCGCGGAAGTTTTCAAAGGGATGACCCCGCCAGTATATCATATGTTATACTACATTATAAAGATATACTGTTATCTTCGGAAATGTTTTTTTCTATAAGATTATACATAAAACACAGTAAAACACATTAAATAAAAGGGCATTAGAGACTCTGAAGAAATATGCAGGGAACTTACATTAAAATTCACTTAAACTCATCGTCATAAAACTTTGTGGAACAACTTATATGATGGAAGATATCAATAGAAGCAGAATTTTATTAGCTTTCCAGTGCTATATTTCGTTTTCTGATACATTGCAGTAGTACCATGCAAACATTAGCATTAACTAAAAAATTACCGAAACTGCAAGAAGAAATCAACAGCGGATCCGCAGATAACATTGATAGGAGTTCCGTCGATTCACGCCCTCCCCCCAACCTCCACCCACCCCCCACTATGGCCCCACCCGGGAAATCAGACCCCTCCAGGGGCACGGGGGGTCTGACTACAGCTATGGGACATTGTACCCCGCCCTAAAGGCCCTTCCAGAGGTCCTACCCTTGAAACCATCGATCCGGAACCGAACTGGGGTGGAGGACGAAGAACCGGGATACAGTAGGCGGTTCCACCCGGGTCTTCGGGTGGAGAAACGGGGTGGCATACGGGGGAAAATACGACGCCCCAGAAATCCCATCTCGCCCCCGGCACCCAGATAAGGCCGAAAGGTAAAGTCATTTATCGGGAGGTAGAAACGGCGGCGTATTTCTCCCGACTATGCTATATCCCAAACAAGTGGTTGTCTCGGGATCATGGTAGCCCTGGGTATTAGGGTAGGGCCGTATAACAAAATTCTTTTTTCTCAACTGTGGCATGCCAATTTCCTATGAAAAATGAAATCTAAAAACGATTTTATCTATTTCCTTTTTTGCATTTGAGCATTCTTACTATGCAAAATCGCACTTTTATTTTGCCCTTATCGAATAATGCTTAAATGAGTACGCAGTGTCGGTTGGTCCTGTGTATTGCATCTGCACCAATATGAGTTCCAATGACTAGCGTGGTAAGCTCTTTCGATCAGTTGGTTCATCAGGCACTACTCACAGTGTCACACCCTCTACGTTGGCCTAAACGTGCCCCATCATGTCCTTCTTAGACCTGAAGCAGGGCATGGTCTCCCGGTGGTGGGCCCGAGCCCGGATGAACCCGTCCTGGCCTGCTGCCCCACCACTGCTGCCGCAGCCTCTGTCACCTGTTTCACGACTCTTTCGGTGCTCTGATTTGTGGATAGAAACCCCGGGAAACCTCGTACGGCTTGACCAGGATCTCCTGGATCTGATCCCCGGACAGGGGAAACAGGTGAATCCCGGGCTCGTGCACCTGGCCAGCTGCCAGCTGATCAGTGTCTGCAAGCTGGTGGCTGAAAAGTTCAGCTTGGGTGTGATGCGAGGTCTTACACGGGTGTCCCCATACTCCTCGCCAACCCTCAGCTTCAAATCTGGGTCACGACGAACCTGCGGTCGTCCTCACTCTGACTCGCCATCAGCGAGAGGAGGACACATTCTGAGTGTGCGAACCATGCTCCTGTCCGCACGTAGAAGGTCACAGCTTTTTTAAACCTTCTTGGGCTGCGACCTCATCACTCTGAGCTGCGTGAGGATGTGCTTAGGGCCGTCCTCTAGTCTGTGGTGAACCTTGATGTCGTAGTAGAGTTTGAAGTACACCTGCAGGCAGTACTTGACCGGGATTTTTCCAGGGTGTTCAGTTCTTTGCCAGTTAGTCCATGCTTTCTGGTCCACATGTACACGAGCGACTGGGCTGTGGTGAGCCATCTGGAGTGGGACAACTTGCCACACTTGATCTCCTGCAGCTCGGACGGGGAACGCCCCATTTCACAGCCTGGACCAGCTGGTAGGAGACCTGCTGGGCAGTGGACCTGTTGACCAGGATATACTCCGGTATCTCCGTGAGATCTTCCACCGCCTGGCACTCCCCCTGAACTCTGCGTTGTACTGCATCTCATTCACGCTGGGAGCAGACTGCACACGGACCCGTGAAGCCAGTGTCAGATGAGGTAGGCCCGTCGATGCTGGTGATAAGGTGGGGCAGGGGACTCGTTTTTTGTGCAACACGCATATACCCAGAAGAGCTTGCGTCCTAGCATCTTCTCCAAATGGCGTGAGTACCACCCTTCCACCCCGTGTTGGCCCTAGTTGAGTCACCTTGCAGTACGATCAGTGAGTCGGTGGAGTCGTATTTTCACCAGCAGATCATAGAGAGCCTGAGCCCCCTTGAACGCAGGCTTCTCAGGTGGCACCGGGGCCTCTGGGAAAAAAGTGCCAAAGTACCTTCCAGATAGCTCCTTTGTCCCTGACACATGCTCCTCCCTGAAACCTTGGGTGCAGTTTCCCATAGCTGTCGGGCACCATCGCCCCGGTTTTTGTCCTTCCTCCCATCGTAACCCAATCTAACTATTTTGGTACCCTGGTGCTTTCCCCTGGTCAGGTCCCTGGCCGATGCCCCTGGCCTCCTGCCTGGCCCTCCTCAGCTTGTTAGGAGCAGACCAGGTACGACATGTCTGGAGAGAGGTGGCCGTCAGCGATAAGGTCCTGGAGGAATCCAGAAGCCCAAGGCAGCAGCAGCAGTGGGCGGTACGTCGAACCGGATGCTTGCCCAGCCCCCAGTTTCCGGACTGGCATTGTGTTTTCTTCTTGCAGCTGGGCCCGTCCAAGTAATGCATCACAAGGAATGACAGGGACCAAGGGGTGCCAGGGAAACAAGAATTGATGATAGGTGCAAATGAAGCCCTTACTTTAGCGGGCTAAGCTTTATGTTTTTCATATAATATAAAAGTCCATTTTTCATAGCAAGAAGGGTACCTGGAACTGTGGCCGATAGGAACTGTCGCCGATTTCGGCGACTGTTCCAATTTTTCACGTCGGCACGTTGTCAACACCCTTTTCCTGACTCCGCCCCCTTGGAGACTTGACCTGGCGCAGCATCACAAACCTTTACTCTTCTTTACATCTATTCCAAATGGAACTGTCGCCGAGAATTTCCGCGTCGGCGAGCGTTCCACTGTCGGCGACAGTTCTCGTTTGATGCTTCGGCGACAGTTCCTATCGGCGACAGTTCCATAAACCACGGTAGGCAGGACAGCTCGACGGCTACTGATGCGCGTCAACTTGTCAAGTTGTAGAAATGCCCCATTTGAAACGCTAGACTTGCCCCGACCATGGACTTCGTCTGGGTTGGCCACAGACTCTTCATAGTCTTCCATAGAAAACAGTTCCATAAACCCTTTACTCTTCCTTTACATCTATTCCAAATGGAACTGTCGCCGAGAATTTCCGCGTCGGCGAGCGTTCCACTGTCGGCGACAGTTCTCGTTTGATGCTTCGGCGACAGTTCCTATCGGCGACAGTTCCATAAACCCTTAACACTACCTACATCCACCTTTTATCTCCATCCATGAATTTATCCAGCCTCATTTTAAGCTCCCTATTGACTCTGCACTGACCACCCGACGGACTGAGTCCATTCCAATCATTTACCACCCTATTTGTGAACCAGTTTTTCCCGTATACAGGATGAAGGATTACCACCCTCACATCTGCCGGGATGACGGTGCGATGGATGATTTCACCCGAACCACCAAGCTATAAGGTTAGAGGTTCTTACTAGAGTACACGATATGCAGAAGACATGACTCACTTTGAAACCAGGAAGCGCACTGAAACGCTGAGCAAAACCGTAAAGTGTGGACCAAGAATGGTATATATTATCCTTGGTACCTTGCAGGCCTCTTGTAGCTTCCTTATTTTCGTATGTTCCTTTGTTCTTAAGTTATGTTCTTACTGGGTCTTATAAACTCTGCGGTAACACTTTGCCACATTTCACTAACTCCGTATACTTTTATGCACTAATATTATGTTGTTATTATTATCATTTATTATTTATCATCATTGTTGTTGTTATTATTATTAATTACGTTATTGTATCATATTTTGTTATTGTTATTACTAATATTATTTATTATTATTATTATTATCAAAATTACCATTTCTATCTTTATTACATCATTATTAATACTACTAGAAGTTATCCATAACAAGTATAATGCTTAGAAAGATAATCGAAAGGTCTTTGTACACATAAGACCATATTTAAAACTCTCTCTCTCTCTCTCTGCTCTCTCTCTCTCTCTCTCTCTCTCTCTCTCTCTCTCTCCTTTTCTCCTCTCTCTCTCTCCTCTCTCTCTCTCTCTCTCTCTCTCTCTCTCTCTCTCTCTCTCTCTCTCTTTCTGTCATCATTTTATCATCAATTTATCTAGTTTTGCAACGAAGCACTTTCAAAGAAAATCCTAAATATCTCTCTAACTTAATCCACGCTGAGTAAGTGACTTCAGTTTTAGCACGACTTTGGTTTAGAACGGAATTCGAATTTAGTTCAGTTTCCCGAGATTAAGACGGACACAAAAACTCATCCCTTCCGACATCTCTTCTTCCTATGCTATCCTCCCTACCTCCTCCCCCATATTCTCCTTTTAACACTATTACCGTAACCCAATCGTCCACATACCGAGGGTTAATACATAAGTTAGGATAGGTTAGGTTAAATAACAATCGTCCACATACCGAGGTTATACATAGGTTAGATAGATTAGGTTAAAACAATCGTCCACATACCGAGGGTTTAATACATAAGTTAGGATAGGTTAGGTTAAATAACAATCGTCCACATACCGAGGGTTAATACATAGGTTAGGATAGTTAGGTTAAATACAATCGTCCACATACCGAGGGTTAATACATAGGTTAGGATAGGTTAGGTTAAATAACAATCGTCCACATACCGAGGGTTAATACATAGGTTAGGATAGGTTAGGTTAAATAACAATCGTCCACATACCGAGGGTTAATACATAGGTTAGGATAGGTTAGGTTAAATAACAATCGTCCACATATCGAGGGTTAATACATAGGTCGCCTTGTGATTGGAAGGACTCATAGACAGTAGTTAGTGCGGATCATTAGAGAGCTTTAAAAGGAGGCTAGATAAATTCATGGATGGGGATGAAAGGTGGATGTAGGTATGTGTTAATTAACAGGAACTGCCACGTGTAGGTCTCGCGGCCTCTTGTAGCTTCCTTATTTTCTTATGTTCTTATGTTCTAATGTTCTTGTGCCCAGGTGGCGTATGACATGGAGTATATACCTGTGCTTCGTGAACGCCGTGCCCGGGCCGATGCCGCAGTGGATGGCGCTCGGCTTGCCCTTCCTGATGGAGACGTGGCTGCTAACCATACTCACGGTGGCTGCAGGCATGCTCGTCTTCGCACTCGGGCCAAAGGCGGGTTTGTTATGAGCAGAGAGTGCAGAGGATGACGAGTCGTGCGAACCAAATGGCTGGGTAGCTAGGCAAGGCAAATCAGGGGTGAGTGTGTCCTGACTGTAACAGGCTAGATCAATTGACTTTTAATAACGTTTTTTTATTAGTGTTTTGATTGTAAGTTAATCATGGTAACAGGAACTACCACGTATAGGTCTCACGGCCTCTTGTAGCTTCCTTATTTGGTTATGTTCTTATGTTACAGCGGCATACTGCTTGTTGCTTTGCGTCTGCCTGGCTCTCTGAATTATTTTGTTCCTTTTGTATTCTCCACCAATGAGAAGTATTTATAATGTACCACTCTAGTTTAACGATCCCATGAAGATATAGTTATAGTTAGTTTGCCCTCACGTAATGTGTAGTGGCAGCATACCTCTTTTGGCAACTTAAATAATTGGACTCCTCACGGCTGGGTATAATTTCTTTTAATGGGTAAATTATTGGAATGGACTCAGTCGTTAGGTAGTTAGAGCGGAGTCAATAGGGAGTTTTAAAAAGGACTAGACAACTTTATGGATGGGGATGAAAGGTGGATGTAGGTAGTGTTAAGTAACAGGAACTACCACGTGTAGGTCTCACAGCCTCTTGTAGCTTCCTTATCTTCTTAATTATGTTCTTATGTATTTGGTAACCACCCAAGCTGACTTCACCACACATAAATAGTATAGAGACCACAGTGCAGCGGGCGCTATAGGTCACCATGTATAGTGACATAAGATCCCTTGCACTCTCCAGCCTTGCAGTAGCGGCAGTGTGCTGTGAGAGGTGGTTCATGAAGGCCTCCAACACCTCACTGCTCCTCTTCGCCTGCGTCATGAACGCCGCCTGGTGCCGCGTGCCTGGCTCCCTACACCTCCGTCTCTTCATGGCCGTGTGGAGCCTCTCATTTGTCATCCTGGCCGTGGCGTACAGAGGGTCACTCGTGTCCCACCTCACCGTGCCTAAATTGCAGCCGCCACTGGACACCCACAAACAGCTGTACGAGAAGGGCGTGGCGGGGGGCAGCATCGGCTACACCCTCAAGCGCGTCATGGAGAAGAACGCGGACCCCTTCGTGCGCCGCCTGGCCGAGCGCTACACCCACGTGCCCTCAACCGACGAGGGCATGCTGAGAACCCTCCTAGGTCAGTGTCCGAGCGCCTGACGGCAATGCTGACCTGCTTCTGGAGAGCGAAGCTAATAAAATTGCGCTTCTATTGATACCCTTCATGATAAAAGTTGACTCGCAAAGTTTTAAATGGCGAAGAGTTAAGTGAATATTAAGTTCATGCATATTTCTTCATAGTCTCGTAATGGCATTTCTTTAGAGTGTTTTACTGTTTTTTATTTGATAATATTATAGAACATACATTTACGAAGATTACAGTATATCATATATACTGATAAACCAGTCTATATGATAGTCCATAGACCACTATATCTCTTTGTCGGGCGGGGCAGGCGCTATGCAGCTTGTAATTTCAAAACATTGTCGCGTGAACAGTCCTGGGCAGACATTCAGAGAGAGTTAAAGGGCACGGTGTTTAACTTAACTAACTTCCTCTATTTCTACACCCCGGAGCTCGGGGGGATTCTGATACGAGATATGGCAGTGGCGGTACGTTGTCGCTATGGGCTTCGATAGCTGATTGGCTGAGCGAGTACAATGATGTCACAGCCTCGCCAGCGAATCACATAGTATTTCTCAAAAAGTTTCAGCCAATCACAAGGCTTCCACTCTCTCAGCTGTGTTTACAAATTTATCATCCACACCAAAATGCTCCACCCTTCTTCCTCCTCCTCCTCCTCCATCTTATTTATTCTACTATTTACACTGGTCCAGTCAGAAGAATTTCCATTTATTACCACCCTTTGTTTACGATTTGACAGCCAGTTTTCTATCCAATTTGAAAGATGGCCTGTTATACCATGAGCTTTTACTTTGCTAATGAGACGCTTATGAGGAACTTTGTCGAACGCTTTTTGAAAATCGAGGTAAACTACGTCTACGAGGGCAGTAGAAGTAGTTTACCTCGATTTTCAAAAAGCGTTCGACGAAGTTCCTCATAAGCGTCTATTAGCAAAGTAAAAGCTCATGGTATAACAGGCCATCTTTTCAAAATTTGGGTAGAAAACTGGCTGCCCAAATCGTAAACAAAGGGTGGTAAAAAAATGGAAATTTTTCCCTGACTGGACCAGTAAAAAATAGGGGGGTTTTCCTCAAGGATCAGTTTTGGGACCTATCCGGTTTTTTAATATACATAAATGAATTGCGGGGGAAAATCAAAAAGCAGATATCGAAATTTTTGAGACACAAAAATTTAAAAACCCTAGCCTCACAGAATCTCAGCCCCCAACTCATACAAAACGCCCTTAAAACGTTTAAAAAAATGGTCAAAAACAGGGAAAGGGAATTTTTTAAACCCTTGAAAAATTGCCATTTTACCTACAATATCGAAAAAAACCACCCTCAAAAAAGTTACGTAAATTGAACGTTTTTCCAACTAACAATTTGGTTGAAAAGGGAAAAAGATTTAGGCGTTTATAATTTTCAAAAGATTCAAACCGAATAACCAAAAATAGAGGAAAGTAAAAACGGGCAAAAAAATGGTTGGTTTTTATTGGGACGAATTTTCAGTTTAAAAATCTAAAAAAAATTTTATCCCTCACTTTTTTTAACTCCCCTTGTTCCCCCCCATCTAAAATACTTTTGTGCGGGTTTTTTGGCCCACCTTTTTATAAAAAGGCCCTAGATAAACTAGAAAAAAACAGCGCAGATTTAACCAAAATGAAAACCTAGTTTTGCGAAAAAAATCGTACAAAAAAAAAAAATCGGCTCAAAGAATTTAAACTTTTTCCCCCACTAAAAAAACGAAGGAAAAAAGATTTTGCCCTAATGAAGTTTTAAAAATCATAAAGGGGTTTACGAACTTTAGCCCCCAAAAAAATTTTTTTTTACGCAGCCCGGTAAATAAGCTAACTAAAAAAAACGGATTTAAAATAAGAAAGGAAAGGGTTTTGAAAACGAACGAAGAAAAAGGGACTTTTTTCAAAAACCGGTTGAAAACGTATGGAAGGGCGGGCCTTTTCAGACGTAGTAAAATTCAAATCCAATGAATTTTTTAAAAGTCGCCTCGATAAAATTTTTCATATAAAATTTCCCCGGGTTTGTCACTGTTTATCTCGGAATAAAAAAATTTATCTCGCGGGCCTCTGAAACTTACTTCTTTGCGTAAAATGTTTGCGAGTGCTTTCCCCAAAAACCCCCCCCACACGTTCAAAACGCCCCGATAAACGGTCACTATTTAACAATTTTTGACCTGTAAACGGGCCGGGGTTTTTAAAATAGGGCCCCCGCCCTTGTGACCCCATCGGGATTTATAAAACCCCAGGGGTCATGCTGCAGGGGGCTTTGGAAGTGCACGGCGTCCTATTTGGGAAAAAGGTGCACAAAACCGCAGGGATTAAAAGGGAGCTGGGGCCTGTTTAAAACTGCTGCCCCCCCAAGGGAAAGGGGCCAGGCAAGGTGCCGCCCACCCCTGAATTTCCCAAACCACTGAGCCTACCCCAAACCCCAAAAAACTTTGACCCCCTAACACACACAGATACCCCCCGATTTAAACCCGGTTTCCCAAACTATTTAATCTCGACCTGTGACGGGCTTTTGGTTTTCGTTGGGTTTCCCTGACAGTTAGTGACCACCATGGGGATTTAAGGTACCAGGGGTCACTGCTGCAGGAGGCTTTGAAGTTTTACGGGGGTTCCTACATGGAAAGTACACAATCCCCCGTGGATTAAACGGAGTTGGGGCCTGTTTTGGACGGGCTCCCTTTTCCCAAAGGGGAAAGCGCCGGGGAAAAGGCTCCCGCCCCCCCTTGAACCCCCACACTGTTTTCACCCCCAAAATTACAAAACACACAAAACCATGATTATTATAAAGCCCAAAACCCTACCCCCCAAACTAGATTTGGTTTACCATAGATTCGCTTTCAATTTTCCCCTCCCCCCAAACCATGCAGTTTTTCTATTTGGGCATGGTACACTTTTTTTCCGGCCAGTTTGGGCTGGAGGGAGGGGGGGTGAGGGGAGCCTTAATTTTCCTACCCTTTTCTCTCTTTTTTATCTGGGTTATTAGTATATTTTAAAGCAAAATTTTTGTAAAAAAACCTATCGGCCCTGTTGCTTTTTTGTTTTCCCTTTTGAAATTTCCTTTGTATCTCCTAGCTTCTTTCTCCTTCTCCTCCCCCCCTTTCCTCCCCTAACCTTTTCTTATAGCATTTGGGGTAGTATTGTAGTAGTTAGCGCAAATAGTGGGAGAAATTAGCAGCAGAAATTTAAGCCGTGTTTTTTTATCGTCCAAGAACCGTCTTGGTTTACGAAGCCCCACTCCAAAACACTTGCTAAAATTTTTGTATTTTAAATTTTTTTGGGTTATTTTTTGAAATTTTTTAAAGACTGATTATTTTTTCGGCCCCTACCAATTTGCTTGTTGTTGTCGCAAAAAACCAACCTTTTTCCCAATTGTGAAAAAAAAAAACGGTCTTCGTACCAAGACGATGTTTTGGACGCCAAAAACCGGTATAGTAGCAGTAGCAGCAGTAATAGTAGTGGTAGTAGTAAAAGTGTAAGTATTTTTTGTAGTAGGGTAAAAAAAGGGGAGGAATTAGGTAAGGAAGAAAGGGAAGAAATAAGGGGAAGAGGAAGGATGAGGGGGGAAAAAAAACCGGGTATAAAAGTAATAGCAGCGTTTAAAGTAATGGTGGTAGTGGTAGTAAATTTGTAGTATTTGTATAGTAGTAAATTTAGTAGGGAGGGAGGAGGAATTAGGTAGAGGAAGAAAGGGGAAAATAAAGGGTAAAGAGGAATGATGAGGAGGAATATACCTTTTTTGTCCCCGGAGGTCGTGGGTGGTGTATGATGTGGGAAATCCGTGGTGAAAATGCCCCCGTTCACCACCGGCCCCCACCCCCCCCTAACAAACTCATTTCCCCACGCAGGGGGTTGTTATATGGGCCCCAATTTTATTTTTATACTTTCCCTGTTTAGTTTTTTGAGTCAAAAAACATCATATAACCCCAAATTTTTGAGGGATTTTTTTTTTTATGTTACGTTTTCTAAAACCACCCCTTAGGCCCGTCTTTAAGTTTAAAGTATTCTAAAAGCTTTAAATACGTCAAAAATTTTGCCCCCTGAATGCCCAAAAAAGCTGATTGGGTGTCGCTAGGTTGGAAGCCTGGACTTTTTGCCTTCTGAAAGTGGCCCCGAAGGGGGCAGAAGCGAAAAAAGGGTTTGGGTTTAAAGGCCCCTTTTCCTGACGGGGGAGACCAACCCTTGGCAGGCCCCGTAGCCCCGGACTTGAAAATTTGGGGGTTTTTTCCTATTGTAAGGGGGGGTATTTCATCGAAGGGGGGTTTCTAAACTTTTTTTTTTTTTCCTTCCACTTATATTTTACTAAATGTCTTTCTAGTAGTAGACTGTATGGGTTTTTAAATAGGTTTCTATAAAGAAGAAGGGGCTGATAAATCAAAAAATGTGTCTGAAAGGTAGTAAAAACTGGCTTGAATTTTCGGGTTTTTTTTTTTAAGGGGGGTAGACAAAACATTTTACGCTTTTAGTAAAAGGGGGAAAATTTTTTTGGGGGGGGACATTTATTTGGGGGGGGGGGGGCCCCAATTTCCCCCCCCCCACCCCCCCCCCCCGGGGGGGGGGGGGCCCAATTCCCCCCCCCCCCCCCCTGCTACGGGCCCCGAACCCCCTTTGCCATTATGAGACTATTATGAAAACATTTGAAGTGTTTTCCAAAGAGCTTCTAAACTTTTCTTCCTAAATACTCCCGCGAAGATCCCGGGAACATAATTTTTTCGCAGATGTGGCGTTTTTGGGGGGGGCGGCAGTGGGGGTGGGGGGCCTGACCAAAGGGTATTGGAAAATTGTACCCATCCCTTGGGGCCTGACCCACCACACCTCAGGGCCCATGCCCCAGTGCAGAGGCCAATCAGACATTGGGAAAAATTTTCCCGACGCCAGCCGAAATTTTGGCCAAACAATTACCCTCAGAAGGGGTTAAAGGTTAAAGACAGGGGGGCTGCCTTATACTTTTTTTAAAGAGTGTTGATGGGGATGAGGGCCCATGGTCCCCCTAGCTGTAAAAACCCCCGGTTGTAGGTCCGAGACTGGGGCTTGGGCTCGAGAACCCGGGCTCGAGGGCCCTTTGATTTTGGTCCTTTGGGCTTGGTTTTTGGTCTCGTTTGATGTGTCTTGGTTCCCTTGGGTCTTGGGCTCGAAGCTTTTGGTCTCGGAGTTGGCCGAGACCCGGGCGAGGGGCCCCGGGTTTAAAAAAAGGGATCCGGCGGGAGGGGGAAAGGGGGAATTTATTATCAAACCCGGAGAAAAATCATGGTTATTCGATTCCCCGGGGCGCCAAAAGCGTTGTACTGGGCAAAACTAATCGCCATCCCGCGTTTACTGTCTAAACTAACGCCCTTTTCAGCGTTGTACTGTCTAATCTAATCGCCATACAGCGTTGTACTGTCTAATCTAATCGCCATACAGCGTTGTACTGTCTACTATGTAAGCTGATGCTAATCCGCCATACAGCGTTGTACTGTCTAAACTAATCACGTATTGCAAAATGTAACGAGTTAACGACCGAGTAAACTGTAAAATGTAAGAAAATTTGCAAAATGTAATATTTGTTTTGTTTTTTATATTTGTGCCTATAGCGCCTATAGGCAGTGGTGACCCAGGGCTCGGATGGTAGGCTCTGGAGGTTCACTTGAGGGCTCTGATGGTTGGTCCTCACCCGTGGTGGCGCAGGCAGGATTCTTATAGTGACGCCTGTGATTAGAGGCTCATGCCGCCCCCCTGTGTCCTCCGATGCACTCGTAATCGAAGGTAGAGTTGATGGGCAGGGCATGTGGGTGTTCTTAGGCCACTTGACGGTGCCGAAAGGTTTTGGTTTTCTTCGGGGATCGAGCTCGGGTCACCGAGAACGCCAGTCGGAGACGCTAACCACTCCGCTACCGCCTCCCCAAACTAGTAGTAAATTGTATTTGTTTCAATCATGGAGATATTATATAAGGAGGGGCCCTCACGCGGGTTCTGTTCACTACTCGGTGAAGCAAGGGGGCGGAGCTTAACCGGTGGGCGGAGCCAGCCTAGTACAGTCACTCCACAAAATTCGCGAACACACAGGCTCGGATCCTCTCCTTCCATTTCCTTTTCGTATTTTCCAATAGATTATCGTTCAGATTCTCTTGACTCCCCCACCCCCTTCCTTCCCATCAAAGCCTGGACCATGCATTCCTCCTCCTTCCCTGGGATGGTGTTAATCCCACTGGGGGGCCATCTCTCCCTCTCTCTCTCTCTCTCTCTCTCTCTCTCTCTCTCTCTCTCTCTCCTCTCTCTCTCTCTCTCTCTCTCTCTCTCTCTCTCTCTCCATTCCTTCCTTCCTCCCTTATTTCCTTCCTTCCTTCTTCTTTTTTCTTTTTCCTTTCTTCCTTCCATCCCTCTATCTCTTCCTCTCTCTCTCTCTCTCTCTCTCTCTCTCTCCTTCTCTTTTCTCTCCCCTCTTTTCCTCCTCTCTCTCTCTCTCTCTCCCTTCCTTCCTTCCTTCCTCCCTTCCTTCCTTCCTTCCTTCCTTCCTTCCTTCCCTCTCTTCCCTTCCTTCCTTCCTTCCATTCTTTCTTCCTTCCTTTCCTTTTTTCCTTCTATCCTTCCTTCCTTCCTTCCCTCTCTTCCCTTCCTTCCTTCCTTCCTTTCTTCCTTCTATCCTTCCTTCTATCCTTCCTTCCTTCCATCCCTCTCTTCCTTCCTTCCTTCCTTCCTTATTTCCCTCCTTCCTTCTTCTTTTTCTTCTTCCTTTCTTCCTTCCATCCCTCTCTTCTTCCTTCCTTCCTCTCTTCTTCCATCTATTCCTTCCTTCCTTCCATCCCTCCCTCTCTTCCTTCCTTCCTTCCTTCCTTCCTTTCCTTCCATCCCTTCCTTCCATCCCTCTCTCCCTTCCTTCCTTCCCTCTCTTCCTTCCTTCCTTCCTCCCTCCCTTCCTATCTTCCTTCCTTCCTTCTCTCCCCTACTTCCTTCCTTCCTTCCTTCCTTCCTTCCATCCTTCCTTCCTTCCTTCCTTCCATTCTTTCCTCCTTCCTTCCATTTCTTCCTTCCTTCCTTTCCTTCCTTCCTTCCATATAAATTTGTCTCTCCCTCCTCGATAAAAACCAATATTTCACAAACACACACACACACACACACACACACACACCACACACACACACACACACACACACACACATACACGCACACACACACACACACACACACACACACACACCAAAACAGGGAGGGAGCTGTTAAACTGTCATTAGTGTAATTGCGAGACTTAAAACTATAATACTACTGACTCAGGGGACTATGAAGCCGGAAGGTGTGAAACATTTTGTGGGAAGAGGAGACGAGCAAAACATTTGTAGACAAGGAAAAGATTTGAGAAATTTGGGATGGGCTTGCATCGCCCCAGTGTTCGTGAATTATGTGGAGTGACTGTACACCCAAAACATTGGTTTTCTCACGCATAAATGGACCCAACCCATAACTACGTCACAGTTTGTTTACCGCGGTGCATTGTGGGCAGTGGCGGCTCGTGGCATAGGGCTGCGGAGCTGCAGCACCCCCAGACACTCCACTGCCAGGTGCAGTGGCGTCACCGCGGGGGGGTTAAGGGGGAAATTAGCCCCCCCAAGTAAAGGGGACTCAGCCCCCAAAATTGCTGCTAGTAGCCTGCTACCCAAAAACAATAAAAAGGAATATTATCCAATTTTCCATGCCAGAGCAAAACCTTTTTTTTCACATTTTATAGAAAAATTGGTTTGATGTTTCTTTTTAAATGTTGAAATATGTTGCTAACAAACCTTTGAAATTACTAAGTATATTCTATTATAGAGAAATTCTATAGTACAAGTGATAACCCTGATATAACCCACACCTGTTATGGAACAGGTGCAGGATCTAGCCACAAAGCCTGAAGAAGGACCCACGTACGCAGCCAAACTTAAAGTGTATCCTAAAGTACAGTCTGGTTCTATACCAGGTCTTTCCAATATGAGGATATAAAAGGTATGAGTGGCTTGAATACTCTGTGACAAGTGACCGAGTTTATTGTTTTCCATGTAGGCTTTTTGGCGGTAATGTCACAAAAGAAGTAAACATTCCCCAAACGAAGGTTTTTAGGTCCTGGAAAAAGATGCATGTAAAAGCAACAAAGCACGGGAATCCACGTATCATGTACATGCAATGGAAAAAATGGCTCAACTTTAAGATTTCACAGCTGGGATGGTAGCGTTCATCAGAAACTCGATAGCCAAACAAACAGCAGGTTTTTGGATAAAAGAGACTATATTAAAACACTCTTAAACATTGCATTACAGCAGCTAAAACTAACATGGCATTCAGGGTCATGATGAACTGAAAGTTCATTAAATAAGGGTATCTTTCTAGAGATCTTTGACTTAGTAAGCAAGGAGTCTGAAAAGTTTCGTAACTTAGTAAAAAAGGTTCCAAGAAATGCCAAAATATATCAGGGTTTTAGTCAGAATTCTCTTTTGCAAGCTGTTGCTGACTGTGTGAGTGATACTATAGTCAAAGAAGCCATATCAGCACCCTTTTTTGCAGTAATAGCAGATGAAAAACTAGGGATGTCAGTATTACTGAGCAACTCAGTGTGTATTAGGTATGTGTTGGATGAAACCGTACATGAGAGATTCTTAAGATTTATTGCTCTAAAGGATCTTGATGCTGATTCTCTGGCTACTGCTTTGTTGGAGAAACTTGGGGAGCTAGAATTAAATATCAGTAAATTGATAGCGCAGTGTTATGATACTGCTGCATCAGTAATGAGTGGCAGAATCAGTGGTGTGGCAGGCACTGATTAGAGAACAGCCAAAAAAACCATGTTTTATGTCCCTTGCTCTACACACAGATTACAGCTGGTTGATAACCCACACTGCTGGTACTTATCAGAAGTAGCCGAGTTTTTTTAACTTGATTTCAGGCCTGATAAACTTCATCCGTAGTTCAACCTTACGCCATGACATTTTTTCTAGACTTCCCAAAAGGGGCAGGAAATTGCCAGTTCTTGAGTTCCCAAAGTGTGCCAGCACAAATGGGAATACAACCCTAATGCCCTTTAAAGGGAATTTTCAAACGGTATGAGATCCTGACAGAAACTCTTTAAGATTTGTCTATCCATGGACGCTCTGGTGAAGAGAAGGCCTTAGCGTATGGACTTTAGCAATCTTTGAATAAATTTGAGACTGTTTCTTACTGATTAATTTCACTGAAATTTTTGACATTACAACCCCACTTTCAAAGGTTTGGCAGAGTGAGGATATGGATCTTGTGCAGCAGTTAACATGGCACAGGAAACAATAAAAGTTCTGAAAGATAGAAGAACTTCAGATGACCATTTCAATACCATTTGGAAAAGGCAGTTAAATTTGCTGCAGGGAAGAAACATAACTGTAGCTCAGCAACAACCTTCAAGTTCAAGAAGGCAAAAGGGAAACCATCGTCACGGTTGTTAGGATCCATTGTAAATGAAACCATAGGCCAACGAGACACCTCTGAGAGGAGATGAAGACCCTAAATCTCACTGTAAAGATGTCTTTTACTATCCCATCCTAGACAAGGTACTCGTTGAATTTGGGCACAGGTTTGATGAACCAAAGAGCATTTTACTTGGTGTATCTGCTTGTCATCCTTTGTCCCCGAACTTTCTAAATGAAAATGATTTTAAATATCTTGCTGACCAATATGACATTGAAAGTGAGAGCCTCCACCCCCAGAGAGCCACACCTGGGGCTAAAGCCCCCCCAATTTTTTTTTCCTGGTGACGCCACTGGCCAGGTGTATGATGTCTTTAGAGACACAGCAGAATTGATACACTACTAACAAATATATCATAAAAAAAAAGTCATTATATGTTATTTTCAATACATTACTAAGTGAATTTCTTAAAACCAGACCAAAATGTAAGTTTCTTTTCAAATTTTCGTAAGATTTATGCTGTGTGCCGCCGCGCCCCTTGTGAAACCCCAAAGGGTGCAGCCCAGCCAGCTTTTTAGCTTTTTGGC
>JACEEZ010002779.1:0-11123 GCA_016584305.1 Chionoecetes opilio
ATTTGGGGGACCTTATTTTTTATGAGATATTTAATGCAATAGTATCCAGACAAATCATAATAATTATACTTGATAAGAACCATACTCCTGTTTGAACTTTTTGACGTGGATATTTTAAGCTATTGAGTAACTATTAATCCTTATAAGCATTCTCATGGAAAGCTAGTGCCTCAATGTTGCCTTTAACATGTATCAGGGCAGCAGTTAAGCTGTAAAACCAGTGACATATGGAGGGGTCTACAAGAATTCGCGCGTCGACAATATTTCGCACAACACCGGCAGCAGCGGCCAGCAGACTGAGCAGAGTGGGCAGGTTAAAGGTGGTGATGTTCAGTGTGATGAGCTGATTGCACAGAAGTTGACGGTGGGAGTGGAAGCGAGGACACTGGAACAGGAAGTGCTCAATCGACTCCAGGACGTTACTGCACCAGGGGCAGTGCAGGTCTGGTGAGAGGTGCAAGCGGTGCAGGTGTGCCGTGAGTGTTGTGTGGCGGCAGCCCGCAGGCGGGTGAGGGAGACATCCGGGAAGCGGGATGTTTTTCTTATGCATGGGTGCGGGGAGGAGTCTGAGCGGTAATGACCCATGGTGGTGGCACGGAGGGCGTCACCTAGCGAAGTATCCCAGGTGAAGCGGCAGACCAGAGATATCAGACAATTTACAGTGGAGGGCGGCAGCGGGAGGGGCTGATGTTTACATCTGACGGCCATCTTGGCAGCAGCAACCGCCACCTTGTTGACCCAGCTCTTGTTTTTTCTTAGTATTATGCATTACATCGGCGCCTGACTCAAAATAATTCATGGTAAATAACATCTGTTATCTTTTATCTATTGTCTTTCGTATTGTTGTTAATGTTTCATGTATAATGTCTTTGCTTTTAAGTAGTTAAAGTACGAAAATAGAGGTCAAAAGGGTGAACTCGGGCCTGTTCAAAGACTAATGGATAATATTCCCATTGAAAGTGCTTTTCGCATTTGGCGAAATTCACTTTTGCCGCTGGTGACGCAAGACTACCGTAAATGGCGGCGTACAAGTCGACTCTTTGAGCTTGAAAAAATCTCTCCAAAACTAGGGGTCGACTTACAGGGCACGGATAAAATGCTAACCTTTAACACCGAGTGGCAAGCAAATGGAACAGCACCACTAACAATTGCTGTACACCAACTACCGTAACTCCAGTCAGACAACTACAATGTGATCCACTTCCAAAGCAAAAGCAATAACTGGAAAAGACGTTTAGCGGCAGTTCCACCCACAGCTGTTTCCAACAGCTAATGGAAACAGCTGATTCACAAAGTGTAAACACTAGCGAATGCAAATGGCGGAGCCTCCGAGGGCACCGGTAAGTGCAGTCCAGTCATAGTACCGTGTTTTATTATAATATACAGTATGTAGCGGTACTATCAGGGGACTAGGGTGTTGTTCAAGTGAAAACATAAGGCGGACCTATAGTAAAGATTCATATCTCCATATAATTGGAGCCAGCAGTCACTGCCTACCGGAGCTCCTGGCTGGGATAACAAGCCAACCCCCATGGCAGCGGGCCGGGCAGCCCCCTCATGGCCACTCTTCCCCCTCATCCCCGACGCGTAGCAGCCTGCTGCGCCCCCCCCCCACACGGAGAGTGTATCCTGCTGAGTGCCCCGCACTCCTCGTCAGGATGGACAAGCCAGACCTCGTACCGCACGCCAGCAGCACGGACACTCTCCTCTCTTCCGGGAACGGCGAGTGTGGCCATGCCCCTCGCCTCCCGTCTTTTTGCCCGCAGCCTAGCGCCGCCGCGCTGCCGCACTAGGCTGCCACCGATCAACGCACTCCACCTCTGCGACATCAAAGCATCTCTCTGACGGGCTCAAGCTAGCCCGTGGTCCTCCCCTGCTGGAGGCCCGATAGACAAACAACAACATAAGTGCAGTCCAGTCATAGTACTACTGTACCATGTTTTACTATAATATACAGTATGTAGCGGTACTATCAGGGGACTAGGGTGTTGTTCAAGTGCAAACAAGAGGCGGACCTATAGTAAAGATTCATATCTCCATATAAGTGGTGTGGTGTTATGTGTTTTTGCGACAGGTTACCGTATACCGTACCGTAGCCTCTCCACATTCAAGCTTTGGCCTACCAGTAGCCTACCGTATTTTGGGGCCGACTTATACAGCAAGTATAGGCCTAACCCGTACTCTTGAGCTAATAATCATGGTCGACTTGTACGCCTGGTCGACTTATACACTGCCATTTACGGTAATTAAATCACCAAACGCGAGGGACCTATTGTAGGCTATTATTTGTATATATATAGACTAATATCATGTACAAATACACATCTAAAATGTTATTACTGACATCAGAGCTCTTGATTTCAAGGACAAATGGGTGAAGATGAGCTTGAGGTGTTTGCCTAGCTGTCGAAAGTGGAGGTGCAATTGTTTAATCGTCTCGCAGGCATGGCGTCTTTCATCCGAGAGTAAACAGAGTGTGTATTATGACTCTTGAAGTTACTTGGAAGGATCAGATGACAATGAACTCAGACGAATGGCTCTCGTGTGACTCAGATGAAGACTATATGCTGGAGAATGACAGTGAGGCGAGTAGTGATAGCGAGTGGCGTTACATCACGGAGGATGAGATGAACGTCTTCTTATGTCTGTAGTTACTGATGGGAGTGAACAAGATGCCAAAGATTACTTATCAGGTAAGCAAACCCATCTTTGTGTGTTCAATATTATGTTTCTTTATCATTTTACTGATACGGATATTATGTACAAATTTAACTTCTTTCAACTTCTCTGCACAGGAAGTTGTATTTAATACATTTTATTTAACTAAAAAAACACATCTCGTGGCAAAAATGTAACTGACCATGTAAAAAAAACCTAATATAAATCAATAAATAAGAGTGTAAAGATGCATATAAACTACCCCGTGAAATTGCACAGCGCACGGAAAATTTGGTTTGGTAGGTAGGTGGGCGTATATATGGTGGGCGTGGGCGTGGGCGGTGCGTAGTCGGTAACGAACGGGTTAAGTCTCGCATGTTTGCAAGGTTGTGTGAAAATATGTAAAAAGATCCTGTGTTTGCACACTGGGGCTAGATGGCTTTGAAGAGGTAAAGTTTTGACAAGGGTATTTGAGCTGCGACAGGAACTGCTGCTTTTCTTCACAGATAATAATAAAGCCATTTTTTGTGAATGTCTTGAATCTACAAACTGGCAGGTGAACCTAGCATATTTGGCAGATATTTATCAGCATCTAAATACCTTGAACATCAGCATGCCAAAAAGACATCATTCTGCTTCGACAGACAAACTTCTTGCATTCAAGAATAAACTCACTGTTTGGAAGAAGCAGGTTTCAAGAGGAATTGTTGAAATGTGTCCACGTCCACTCCTACTTCAAGTTCACACTCAGACTGATTATCAAAAGGTCATCCTATTAATTGCAAATAATTTGGGATCACTGGCAGAAAATTTTTATAAGTTCCCTTCCTTGTCATCAGATAATGTATGACTGGGTTTTCTCCCCTTTACAGAGTTCTCACCAATCAATCTCACTAATTATCTCAGTTTCCGGGCAGGTGGGGCTCGTTAGCCGTGGTAGGCAATCCATCTAGGCCCTCCGCCAAAAACTGGGGTTGCCTGTCAGGAAGAGCATCCGAGGTGTAAAACTCATGAAGCAAATCTAAATGATGAATGCCAACAATATAATTGGAAGCGTATCATC
Organism: Chionoecetes opilio; assembly: GCA_016584305.1. Classification (NCBI taxonomy): domain Eukaryota; kingdom Metazoa; phylum Arthropoda; class Malacostraca; order Decapoda; family Majidae; genus Chionoecetes; species Chionoecetes opilio. Next base: position 3,722 of record JACEEZ010002779.1, read on the forward strand.
GATTGTCTAACCTCATAAGACATTATGGGAAAATCTGACGTCAAACAGAATGAAGGAGAAATTGAGTTCTCACCAAATTCACAAAACCTATTTAGTCTGCAAGAAGAGGAAGAACTAAGTGAACTGCAGAGCGATCAAACCTTGATAATTAAATTTAATGAAGTATCACTTGATGTGTTTTGGATTTCAGTAAGACAAGAGTAGCCTGTCGTCTCGGCAATAACATTGGATATTTTACTCCGGTTTTCAAATTCTTGCCTCTGTGAACAAGCTTTCTCATGTCCTACAGACATTAACTCCTTCACGCCCAGATCTTTCCTTTGTTATAAAAAATTGTCGGTTGTTAGCCATAAAATTACAAAAAGTAACCTAATATACCAAATTAGTTAGTCGACAAAGATACTAAACAGGTCATATCTATAAAATATTGCTAATATTCACTAAAAATTGTCTAATGTTAACCAAATTACAATGGAAATTACGTTCTGGGCCTCAAGGGATTAAAAGCAAATCAAGAAATTGTCTGCTGTCTGTTGAGGAGGAACTGCGAGTGTGTTTGTCAAATATTCGGCCAAGAATTCCAGAATTGCAAAGAGAAACAAAAACAAGCCCAAGTGTCACACTGAAGGTAAATCTTTACGAGCGAGCGCGAAGCACTCGTGAGTCCTCACTCACTCGGATTTTTCCGGGATAAGCGGCCGACCCGACCCGACCGACCGTCACGCTTTTCAGGAGCTTATATCTTTGGAATCCCGCTTCCGATTGACAAGCGGTCTTCGCTATCTGATAGCCCCATTTAATCCCTACAGTTTCAGCATAAAAAGGCAAAGGTAAATGGAGTTTAGATGACAGCAGACAAATTTCCTTGCTATCGAGAGTCCGAGCGACGCCTCACTTGCGGCGGGTTTCTACGGGCTCGCTCGTCCTTCGCCGATTAAAGCGTTTTACTGGTTAGTAATGTGTAATTACTTAGCAATGTGAACTCTCTTGTGATGTTATGGTAGACTATTTATGGATTATATTATTTAAGAATTAAGAAGAATAAGGGTTCCTTGGGATATGATTTTTGTTCAGGGGTTCCTCCAAGGTGTAAAGGTTGGGAATAACTGCTGTAGACATTCATAATTCTTAACATCACTGTGTGTCATACTTTACAACAAGCTGTAACGAGACACCCTGAGCAGTCGCCATTTGACACTACATCACAAGGCAATGATGCCACTACAGTTATGGTACAGGAGACAGTAAGGCAAGCTATGGAGCCACGCATACGGAAATATTCCATTAAATTAATGGCACGGCATAATTATACTCCCAGGTGGTGGACTGAGTTAAAGGGGACCGACTGGCAAAAATAACCAAATTTTGAGTCCGATGACACTTTTTCTGCAAAAAATATCAGTGTACCTCGAAGTGTCTCTGGTTTTCTGTGAAGGTTTGGAAGCCGGGCGAGGCATAAAAGTGTCTTTAAGAAATAATTTACCTGCAGCGCACCTCACCTAAAATCTGTTTTTTTTTTGAGGACCACTTTTTCTTTTCTTTTTTTTCAAAGAACTGGCCAAGGGCACAACAAAAATAGATAACACAAAGCCCGCTTAGTTGCCAGTCCCTATAAAGAAGACAGTAAGAGAATAAAATAAAAAAGAGGGGTGGGCCAATTTAGTTTGGGTAAATAACCGTTGCCTGTATACATTGCTTCATTATTGTTCTTATGGATTTTTTTTCTATTGATTCGTTTTCCTTATTGAATTTCACATAAAAGTACATTTCTCCTACGTCTGTCAGCCAGGCAGCCCGCAGGCTGCTCCCAGGGACGTGATTCATCAGTGCCTCACAGGCTCTTGGAGAGAACATAAGAACATAAGAAAATAAGGAAGCTACAAGAGGCCGCGAGGCCTACACGTGGTAGTTCCTGTGAGGAGGAGGGAAGGCACACCTCTCCCACCCTATATGCTGCATTTTATGACTTTTAAGCGGCTATTACACGGGCACTTTTCTGCTCAGTGAACAGTTTTGAGGATTTTGCTCAATGAAAGCCTGTTTGGTTGAGCAAACAGGGAACTACTTCGAAGCTATTTTTGCTCATCATTTGAGTGAGCAAAAACGTTTTCTGTTATAAAGGACCGAAATTAGTGGATGACTATATTATTTATTGCAAGATCATTTTCTTCTAAAACTCTCAAAAGACATCAACATGCCTGCTGACTGGACAGACGAGATGGAAAGCTTACTGATTGACTTAGTTCAGGCACATCCTACAATATGGAACATATAGCCCCTTTATTTGTTAAAAAAAACATAAAAAAGAAAACACACCCTCATACCTAATTAGCCTGACCTTCCAAGTCATTTATTTACGGTGATACACAGGCGACAGGTGTGTTGCGAGGCCGTACAGGTGTGTAGTGACAGGTGTGGTGTATATGGTAAAGCGAGAGAGGCTAAGAGTGCGGTGTTAGCCCCCGAGTGTGTGTGTCTGACCTAATGAGCGAAAGCGTAGTTCTCGTCCACTATAACGGCGTCAGCCCCGTACCGCCACGGCCACGGGTACGGCGCGGGCCACAGTGGTCCATAGAAGCTACTCTCGGGATTACAGGAAGTTTAAATGAATCAAAAACCTTTAGTCTAATCAAAAAACTTTTCTTAATTAGGTATATTGAATTGAAAGCAGTTAGTTTCGTACACTGATTTTGAGTATTTTTGTACATACCTGGTGTCATTTCGTAACTCTAGTAGTCAAGTTCAACTCTGCGCTGAGTGTACGAAACGACTATGGTTTCATACAGACTACGAAACAACTTTTGGTAATAATGGACGAGAGTTTCGCGGTCGTTTTCAGAGACACCAACTATTTTTTCTTGGCCTACAATAGGTGCTTGTTCTAATGGAGATAGTTTTATTTTGCGCAACCACCCCCCCCAAAAAAAAAAATAATTATAATAATAATGAAACCTAACCTAACCTTATAGGTTTTAATGAAACCTAACCTAACCTTAAAGGTTTTAATGAAACCTAGCCTAACCTTAAAGGTTTTAATGAAACCTAACCTAACCTAACAGGTTGTAATGAAACCTAACCTAACTTTAACCACAAAGTATATATATATATATTTTTTTTTTTTTTTTTTTTTTTTTCCGTAAAATAAAGCTATCTCCATTACAACAAGCACCGCTTATTAGGAAGCGCTATGATCATTTGTATCATAACCGCACTCAGGTCTGTATGCATTTTGCTCATCAAAACACAGATCACCGTGTAATAGTTTCGTTGAGCAGCTCAGTGAAATCTGCTCAGTGAGCAGCTGCTCACTGAGCAGAAAAGTGCCCGTGTAATAGTGCCTTAATAGTTTCGTTGAGCAGCTGCTCACTGAGCAGAAAAGTGCCCGTGTAATACCGGCTTTAAGCTTCATTCTGGTAGTCTTTTCAAGGGGGGACGACCCATTATAAAGGTACAAAAGCAACAGGAAATAATAAAAGAGTCCAGGAAGAGGACTCAGAAAGTTGCCTAAGGACAGTGATAATATTTCGTGCATTGTGAATCACGGAAGGAGACCAAGTGCTTATTATGATGAGTTACGGATGTGGCGCTGAAAACCAACCCTCATCCAAACAAATAAGTGATCGTATCATTATTATATTTGTTTTTACACCTCTAAATTTAAACAAAATCATTTTCTTAGAAAACGGACATTATCTCAAAACTAGTTTTCTAACGTCTAGCCATAATTGGGACAATAGGTCAACATTCAGTAATGCCAGGATAAAATGGCTAATTAATAGTTTTTTTATTATGCATATTGGCAATAATTTTTTTCTGTAAAAATTTGATTACGTAGATTAGAAAACAAGATTATAAATATTTTCTTCTCAGCACTGCAACCAGCTATCAAAAATAAATCATTGAATTATTACGGTGAGATTGGTTAACAAGGGATTAATCACGGAGCAATTGGGTACAAGGTAAGCTCCCCATTTTTTCATAAATTTAGTTTTTTGTTTTTCTACGCCCGCTTTCTTATTGTCCGTGAAACTACCTACCAAATTGAATGAAATAACCCTCCAGGTGTGAAGATTGACTGCACTGAATGAAACTTAAAAGGGTTTTTCCCTCATTTGCATCATAGCCCCGCCCAACTCCAGCCGCCGTGTGGATATTACTGATGACGTCACTAGGGAACACAATCTAGGCACAGCTTTCTTGCTGATCCGTAATTTAAATGCAAGTGTATTGCAAACGCATATATGCAAATGTATATGTATATGCAACATTTTTAGGGGAGGCGTGGCCGAAATAGTTAGCGTCTTGGAGTGGTGAGCTCGATGTCCCGCAGTTCGAATCCTGCCGGGGACACAACTCTTTCGGCCACTTTAACGTGGTCGACAAGAGCCTGGAGGTGAGCACAAGGTCCACCTTGTCAAGTATCACTATCAGTCCCACCAAGGAGTTGTAAATCCATCTCGAGTGGCCGAAGCAACCCGCATGCTGCATTCTGTTCCATTGACTGCGACTTCAAATGCAGGGGTGGGACAACAGTGGTAGCACGAGCCTGAGATGAGGGTTGACCATCACAGAAAACGGACCTTTACAGGTCTATAACATCACAGGTGTCACTATAAAAATCCAGCCTGTGCCATCTACGAGCAGCAGAGGGCCAACCACTACATCCCTCCAGATTTATAATAAATAGCCTACAGGCGCTATAGGCTTCAACGTTATAAAAAATAAAAATAAATAAAAAAAAATTTAAATGCCATATCGCAAAAAAAATATAAAATCAGATTCACCCAAAATTCTTCAAGTAATTTGTTCATTGTCTGTGTTCACACAGCGCTTCAGGCTTGCCTCAGGAGCGGCGAATGCCTTACGTGACGTCATCGAATCATGGTGCATCGTCTGATAGTTATCATGAGCGTTTTGGAAGCTCGGGGAATTTACAGATTTTGATTGCGGATTTAAAAACGGCTGACTGGATGCAAAGAGTGACAACACATTAATGATATACAGCGGGTACTTGGTACTCGAACTTAATTACTTCCAGAAGACTGTTCGAGTACCGATCAATTTTTTTCAAATAAGGAATAAAGTACTGTAGATTGAATTAATCCATTTCAGACCTATAAAATACACTTACAAAAGAATTTTTACGCAAATTTAAACACAAAGTTTATGGGCCTAAAGGGCCTAAAATACGGGCCTAGCACCCTAGCATGCATAAATCATAAAAAAAAACTAAACACAAAATGTAGATGAAATAAATGCAAATATAAACTCACTTTGGTTAAGATTCGTTGTACCGCCCCGGCCCTATCTCCCTTACTACCTTATGAAGGACTAATATTTTGTCATACACGTCTTCTACTAACCTTCAAACCTCTTGGCAAGCTGTTACTTTGGTCAAAATCACGGACAAAAATGATCTAATAAGAATAAATAAGTGCTGCTCCACCGTCGCCATCAGCGCAGTCTAGACCGCGGGACGGGCGCCTCTCCCAGCCCTCACTCACGGACACCAGCCAGACTAGGTTAGGTTAGGTTAAGGTTAGGTTTAGTTTTGCTTTATTTCAAACTAAACTAATCCTAACCTTAATCTAACCTAGACTGGCTGCTGTACGTGAGGGAGGGCTGGCCGGCGGTCTCTGACTGCGCCAATGGTGACGGTGGAGTTGCACCTTATTTATTCTTATTAGATCATTTTTGTCCGTGATTTTGACCAAAGTAACAGCTTGCCAAGAGGTTTGAAGGTTAGTAGAAGACGTGTATGACAAAATATTAGTCCTTCATAAGGTAGTAAGCGAGATATGGCAGGGGTGATAAAACGAATCTTTACCCTCTCTTAACCTGTCACTTTGGAGAGTTGATGGCATATGTGGAAGGCAGTAAGGAAGGTGAGGAGGAAGAGAGATGTTATTATTTGGAAGGTGAATCCTCTGCCATAAAACTGGCAGTAACTGTGCTTCCAGGGGTCTTTCTCTTTTCTGTCTTTGTGCTTTCTTCCTGAGGCTCACTGGGTCTCTGTCTCACGCGGATCAAAGAACAGACACGCCGGCACCACCTTCATATTTTGCTGTGTTTTTTCATCTTTATTGTGATTCTAACCATTTTCTTTTCGGTTGGCTGTTATCACTAATCTTAGGCCCCATGGTGACTTATTTATGCAAAGAATAAAAAATAAAAAATACACGAGACAGTTTACAGCGAAGTCTAGCAGAGTTGTGCACCGAGCGACCGCTACGGGAAGACTGACATTTCATTTACTTTAGTTTCGGCTGGGATAAACATACGCCGTGAGATGCATATCCGCTCATACAAGTATCGATACAGTTATTGTTCGTACGAGCGCCGAGCAAACGGTCGACTACCGATCTTCAGTGACATGGGCCCCGGGGACCTCTAGCCACAGGGAAGGGGGGCACCGCTGCCGTATCTTTGGCCGCGGCCTTCAGGGATACGGGCCCGTACCTCTAGCCACAGGGAAGAGGGGCACAGCTGCCGTATCTTTGGCCGCGGCCTTCAGGGATACGGGCCCCTACCTCTAGCCACAGGGAAGGAGGCATCGCTGCCGTATCTTTGGCCGCAGTCTTCAGGGATACGGGCCCGTAACTCTAACCACAGGGAAGAGTGCCCCGCTGCGTATCTTTACCCGCGGCCTACAGGGAATACGGACCCGTACCTCTACCACAGGGAAGGGGGGCACGCGCTGCCGTATCTTTGGCCGCGGCCTTCAGGGATACGGGCCCGTACCTCTAGCCACAGGGAAGAGAGCACCGCTGCCGTATCTTTGGCTGCGGCCTTCAGGGATACGGGCCCGTACCTCTAGCCACAGGAACAGGGGCACCGCTTGCCGTATCTTTGGCTGCGGCCTTCGGCACTCGTGTAGATGTGTGGTCCCATCAGTCTTAGCTCCTGGCCGACGGTCTGATTTGCCAGATATGTATTTCTGCTGCAGTGTTACCACGCCGGGCGAGTCCCTCTCTCTCTCTCTTCTCTCTCTCCGTCCTTTCCTTTCCCTTCTCTCTCTCTCCTTTCTCCTCTCTCTCTCTCTCTCTCTCTCCTCTCTCTCTCTCTCTCTCTCTCTCCCTCTCTCTCTCTCTCTCTCTCTCTCTCTTCTTCCTTTCCCTTCTCTCTTTCTCCTTCCTTTCCCTTCTATCTCTCTCTCTCTCTCTCTCTCTCTCTCTCTCTCTCTCTCTCTCTCTCTCTCTCTCTCTCTCTCTCTATCATATATATATATATATATATATATATATATATATATATATATATATATATATATATAAGCGAAAGTGTGTGTCTGTCTGTCTGTCTGTCTGTGGTGTTGTATAGGTTAAGCCCCCCGTGCGAATACTCATATGGCACATTTGGAACCGGTTGACCGGGGAAGTTTAAGCCCACTTATGAAGATTGC
>JACEEZ010002780.1:0-17353 GCA_016584305.1 Chionoecetes opilio
ATAAGTACTTAAGGTTTTCAGGTCCTCTGCATCTTGGTGGTCACTGCAGCCAGTCAGCATACCCAGTTTTGTAGGAGCCTCCCAGCGCGCGTCTTGTACACACAGCTAAACGCGGTGTGTGTCACGTGTGTTTGTTGGTGGCTGGGTTTAGGTTACTTATGTTTTGTGTTAAATTAATTATGCCTTTTTTTAGTTTGGATTGTAGATCTTTTTCATTTTTTATTCAATACCCTGTTCAAACATCTGACACCTATCCTTTAGATTACTTATTACCATATTATCAGGTTAAACGAACAATTCAGGCTCGTTAATCAAAACTTTTAATTAACAAATTTTTGCATTTACGTCAACATCTTCTACATAAAACTTTTCATCTGCACCTTCCTTGCTTTCACTGATGCAAATTGGTCTGTGATTTGGTCAAGTAATTTTTTTTCAGTTTCTTCTCTTCTAAACTCAGCAGAGCAAATGGTGGACTAAATAAGGGGTTTTACTTGGGGAAAGATTTGGCGCACCCCTTCAAGTGGCCCCCAGGGCACGTGCCAGGCCTGCTACCCCCTTTAGATATGCCACTGCCTCGAACCCATATGAAAAAAAGCACATCAAGTACTACTTAAACCATTAAACCTTAAACCCAACTGGTGGGTGTTTCAACTGGTGAGGTAAACTAGCAGGAAATTTATTAATTGATACAGCAACTTTTCATCTTACCTGATCTGGGATGATAGCACTACATTAAAGCGCCCTGGAAGGGTCGAAACTTTGGAGGAATGGAAAAATCCCATGTCTTACGACCAGAGTACCATATTCTGTTAGCTGGGGGAATGCAGTCTTTTGTCATTCGTGTAAAATTTTTCATCTACTCTCTGAAAGAAAATACAATTAGTAATTCATGATTGGTAAAAGGTCAAACAAAATTTTAAAAAATTTTATATTAGATAAGATAAGATAAGATAATTTTTATTGTCACATTGAATACATACAACATGAAATTATTTTTGGCATAAAGCTCACCCGTAGAGTGAAAATAACAATTTTACAATACAAAATGAAGTATATTAATCATACTATTTACAGAGTATCATTCCTAATACCAGATCCCTGTCACCACCCATATGCACGCACCACAGTGATATAAAATATTACAGACCTAAGTTACTGGGATGCTATATAGTGTACAGTTTTATACTCTTTGGAATAAAAGAATTTTAAATCTACTTGTGTGTTGCATAGGGAGTGCTAATCTCCCGCCTGATCTAAGAAAAGTGTATTGACAGTTCAGTGGGTGATTTACATCATTTTAAAGATTTATCTACCTGCTTCATTACACTGCTATTGATATTAATCTTAGGGGGTACAGTTTTGCGTGGAAATCTACCCCCCGGTCTTTACAATTTCTTCATTTATTTTTGTCTTACATGTTATTCTTCCATACCATAATGTAATTGAGAAACACAAGATGGATTCTACTACGGACTTATAGAATAGAGAAATATTACTTTATCTACTCGGATGTTTCCCAATATCCTTAGAAAATGGATACGTTGCTGACATTCTTGTACACCTGTTGTGTACTTGAGAGCCTGTTAATTGTCATCAATGGTTATGCCTAAGTACTTGTATTTATTCACTCTTTCAACTTGTTTATTGGCTATAACAATAGGGTCAGGCACATAATTTTTTTTTTTTACTCTAAAATCTATTATCATTTCTTTGTTTCTACATTTAGGGTTAAGAAATTTTCATTACACCAATTTACAAAGTTAATGTTTTGAGTTAAAAATTCTCTGGAGTTATCATTTAATTTCCCTATAATTCGTATCGTTGATATTTGACAGGGACAGTAGGATAGTTCCCCTTTGCAATTTTTTGGGTTTTACAGAGTGAAAATCAGCAAAAAGAACACACCTTGAGGAGCCCCAGTATTAGTGAAGCCAGATCAGTTTTTAATATTCTTTGAAAAATTTTAAAACCAAATATATCTTGGATTTTTTACGCGCAAGTGTTTTGAAATCGCCGGTGAAACCCGGGCCCCCAACGGGAGCGTCACTTTCCTTAGAACGCTCGGTGAGGGAAATGCACTACCCAATAGTTCCATAAGGGTTTTGTTGTTTTTTGTTATTATCCGTACACTTTTTTATTAGCTGACAAAAAAACGTTGGTCCCCCATTAAAAACCCTTTGTGTCAAAATAAATTTGGGTTTTAAGTCCCCGGTTACCTGGCACGTTCTTTCTTAAAATTGGGCCCAAAAAAAAATTTTTAAAAAAAAGAAGAAAATACAGAGATGTAAAAAAATGAAGAGAACAAGGTTAGGCAAATATGAGGAAGGAGGGGCCCCCCCCTTAAAAATTTAAAGTTAAGGCACAGCTACAGCACAAGATATTTTGGTCAAGGCAGGGTTCTTAACCTTTTAGAGGCATCGAACCCTAAAAAAAACCCCCCCGCACCCAGCCAAACCCCTAAAATAGCATGGAAAGAAAAAAAGATAAAAAAAAATCAAAGAAAAAATGTTTAAAATTCAAGAGTATATTTGGATAAAAGAATAAGGAAGGAAGGACTGGAAGCAGTGGGTAAAAAGGTTCTTGGAAAGGGAAGGGGGGGTGGGGAGTGGAGCGAAAAAAGCCTCTACAGCTGGGGGGTCGAGGAGGGGTCCGAAATTTTTTGAAAACAAGCATTTTTAGGGGTTTTTTTGAGGCATCGAAGGGATATATTGCACAAATTGATTTTCAAGGAAAGATATTTTTGCCCCCTTGGGACAAAAGGGGGGGCCAGGCCGAGGCTCCCCCCCTAATGTCCCACCCTCAAAAGGAGGTGGCGCCCGGAACCAAACACAATATAACCCACTACAAAAAACTTCCTTCCCCCGCTTTGCTTAAATATACGATAAAAGGTAAAATTTTATATAATGAATAACCCCAGCATTCAACAAAAAATAGAAAAAATTGAAATGTGTTTCGGGGGGCCCCCCGCCGAACCCTGAGAGGCTCACCGAACCCCTGGGGTTCGATCGAACCCGGGTTTAAAAACATGGTCTAAGGCAGGGGAAACTGGCAGAGACAAAAAAAATTTTAAGAAAATATGGAAAAACAAAAGAATGAATGGGGGAAGAAAAGAGCCAGATTGAATGTACTTTTTAAAGAAGTCAAAGAAAAAACGAATTGAAAAAAGGAAGAGGAAAAAAAGAAATTCTATTGGAGGTTTTGGACCAAAAATGAAGAAGGGTATCAAAGAGAAAGAGTAAGAGAAGGGGTTTAAAATTTAAAAATTAAAATGGAGGCGGGCTTTTTACACAAATAAAAAATTGGGTAGTGTCAAAAAATTTTTTTCAGACCCACTGATGTCATACACTGCTATAAAACCCCCCTTTCTTTTCTTTTAAAGGGTTTGGGAGTTTTAGTTTTGAAAGTCTTTCTTCATAGGGAAAAAACTCTCAGGCTTGGAGCCATTTTTGTGGGCTTTTTGTATTTCTCAATCTTCCTTATACCTTCTTTTTAGTGGGACCAAACCCTGCCATATATTCCAACCTTTGGGGGTCGAATCAAAGATTTTGCCCAATTTCTTAATATTCTCACCCAGAATTTGAATGCCATTTTTATATTCCTCAGCAAATGATATGTATCTCCTGTAATTTGTTTATATGCTTCTCAGGTGAAAAATTTGTCCGTAAATCCATACTCCCAGATCTTTTTCGACCTTTGTTTTGATTACCATTCTTCCCCCACGAATACTTCCTCTCGCCCTTTTTTGCTATCCCCCACTTTCATCACTTTACACTTTTTAGATTAAATCCATTTCCCAAGTTGACCCATCGAAAATTTTTTTCTGATCCTTTTGTAAATCCTCACGTCCTTTTTATTTCACTTTTTTTAGAAATTTTAGTGTGTTGTGCCTACGCGCCATTAGGCATGCCCTCCAGGGGTGGGAGGTGGGCCCCCTAGAGGTTAATTTGAGGGCTGGTACCTACCGTTTTGACAGTTGTAAAATCACTTTTTCCCAAAAAAAAAATATCCTGAAAATGCCCCAAGCCCCTGCCCCCCCGCATGAATGGGACTGGGGTTAGCCTAGGGTTTGTGCCCCGCCTCCGGGGGGGTGGTTTGGGCCAACATACATAGAGAAGAGGAAGGGGGAAAGGAGCTTTTTGAGTTTGAGTTGGGGTCCCCCAGCGGACCGCTTTGGGCCCCGAGTGAGTGAGTTGAAACAATTCTTGTAGCTGATGGTTGGTGACAGTTTTATAGGGGAATAACACTGTCCAATCCCCTTTTCTCTTCTTCTGTCCCCTCAGTTTTCCCAAACCACAGTCCCACACACGTCATGGTTAATATTAAAAGGAGTTATTTTTGGGAATAAAAGGGAACGGCGGGGGTGAAGGTAAGGTGCAATTATTTTAGGTGTTACCCATCTTATGCGACCCGGTGCTCCTGTAGAGAAAACACAAAAAAAGGAAAAAAAAAAAGCAAAACTAATACAACATACTAAGCCCATTAAATACTATTCTAAGCAGGGAAGGGAGGAAGACGGGTCCCGTACGTCTCTTATGGGAGGCAGTAGCAGATGGGTTGCACAAGAGGTTGCCAGAATTTTTTGGGGTTTTTAAAAGACTTAAAATTATGTATTTATGACCCATAAAAAAAAAATCCCACCGCAAAATACCAGTGGTTTGCTGGTAACCCTAGGGGAGTTTAAATGGTCAATGTTATTGAAGATATTTAATGATTATGATTTTTTTATTTGATTTCAACTTTAATGGAGGATTTAAAATTAGCTTAGACTTCACATGTATTATAGTTTGACCCCTTCTCATGCGGAGAGTACTGAAATTTGGGGGAGATTTAAGGGGAAGGGGTAAGGGTTAGGTTAAGGGAAAAAGGGGTGGTTAAAGGGGATGCTGCCACCAGTCAGGCGAGTATTCTTGGGTAACTCCCCCGGGGCGTTGAATAATATTTAAATTTGATTTATTTTTGGTAGTCGTGATTGATAGTGGAACATACCGAGTAAGGGTGACTTTTGGAATGTGGGGAATTTTTGTCCAAAACAGAATAATCACCCGGGGGTTTTATAATAAAAACAAGAAATATTTGAAAAACATCCTATTTATTAAAACGAAATAGTAGTCTTTGCTAGATCCCCATACAACATATAAGGGTTAACCAAAACCAAAAACTCTAAACGGAGTAAAAAAAACCTACCACCTGATAGGGGAAATTTTCCCTGTGAAATGAAAAACTGGCTTAATGAGCATAAAAACTTCCCCAAAGAATCATTCTCAGAATATTTACCATGTCCGTATCAATGAGCCCTATAGGTATACATGAATTAAAATTTAAAAAAAGAAAAAGTGAGAGTAATAGTTGGGGTGGACATAAGACCATGGGCCCTGAAGGGAAAGGGGGCGAGCACTCCCCCCAAACCCCTTCCCCACGAGAAGGAGGGTTGAGACCATTAATAAACTTATAAGGGTGGGAGGCCCCTTTACTTAGCGAAAATAAAGCGATACCCCTATTTGAAAATAAGATAACAATATGATAACAAGGGAAAGGGGGGGGGGGGAAACAGGAGGTAACGGGGGATTACTAGAGGAAGGATGGGTTGAGACTGGGTCCACGGAGTCATGGCCCTGGGAAAAAAAGGGGAAATTTTTTGAAGGTTGAGTGACCTCAAATGAAGATTTAAATCCCGAACTAATAATTAAAAAAGAAACTCGTGTACCTAAGACAAGGTGCCTATAATAAGACCTGTTTCTTTTGATATAGAAGAATTTAAAAAGTTTAATCTTATATCCGAAAGGGTGTGATTCTTTTCAGTCAAAGGTCCCCAAAAGCTCTTTTTGGGGCGAAAGGGTATCGAGGGGGGGGCAAGAAATTTGGTAGACTTTCAATTTAGCGTATAACTTTACTAAGATATCCCTTTTTTGAAGTGATCGAAACGAGGGTTATTTTAAAGACATTAAGAATCAGGGGGGTTTCCCAGCTGATAGGATGGTTGGGGAGAATGAAAAGAATTGAATCCCTTAGTTATCACGATCGCGGAATATTTTTCCAGAATTTTGACTCGCACCGGCATGCGGGGGGGGGGGAGTGGAAAAAAGGAAGAAAGAAATGGCGGGGAATGAAGGAAAGAAGATAAACAAAAAGGCGCGAGGAAAGGAAAGAAGATAGAAAAAATGGGGGAAGAAAGAAAGGGGGATGAGCACCCTTAAATAAAAAAAGAACTGCTTTTCGAGACATAACTCGGGATTATTTTGATAATAATTTCATACTATCTCTCCCGAATAAGGGCATTTCAAAAATAGTGTCAAGGAGCACAAACTTGCGATGACCCACAAAGCGATAATAAGCAGAAAAGGTCACAAGAAGAAGAAAAAGTCCGGAGTGGCGTTCTGGGAACCCCAGTTTGATCCGATGAGGGTGTAAAATCCACTTAAAATTTTCTCTCGCCGTTGAGTGGCCTAAAAACCCACATGTGCCCCTTAACTCTACCTTTGATTGCGAGGATCCGAGAACCAGGGGGCGGCATGAGTCAATCACAGGCGCATATAGAAATTTGTCTGCGCCACGGTGCATGCCATGCCAGGTGAAATTACTGGCCCGCGCTAATTTTTTAACTTTATCTCACGTCTAAAAGGAAAATTCAAAAAGCATATGGTAATGAATATTTGTGCTAGAATTTCAGTTCTTTCACCTGTATCAATATTGCAGAAATCGGTTACACCCCTTTTACTATATATATAATATTAATATAAATATATATATAAATATACCGTATTTTTCCCGGACATAAAACGCACCTCTGCATAAGACGCATCCTATTTTTCAAGGGGGGTTTTGTAAAAAAAAAATATGGGTTTTTGAGGGGTTTATTTTTGTAAATTTACAAGTTATAAAAAAAAAAAAAGGATTGTAGGGGAAAGCAAATGATTATGAGCATGTACCTAAATACTTTTACAGTGCAATGAATGGAAGAAAAATTAAAAAGTTAAAATGTAGGGGGAATGCCCCGGGGAAACCCAAAAATCGGTCTTTAAATCAAAATATTGCAGGATGCCCCCACGAATTGAATTCTAATTTTTTGCTACCTAGAATAAGCTTAGTTTTTAATTTTGGGTTCCCTTTTGGGTTTTTTTTAACTATGTTTTTTAGACTTTGGGAAAAAAAAAAAATTTTGCAGTATAGTATTGATATTATTTTGGTAGGGGCCCCTTTCAAAAGTCCTGGGATTTCCCTCATCATCGTGTAGCTTTCTCTTTTCTGAGTATTTTGACCCCATTTCCATGGCACATTAAATAATAAGGCATTACACGTAGACAAAAAATTCCCGTTATTTCAGCCAGAAAGTTTTTTAGCGTACGGGTTTTATTTACATGTAGTGTTAATTGTACTAATACATATGTCGAGTTTTTCTGTGGTTTTTGTACTGGCGCCTAGGGGGATGCTGAGTGCGAATTTTTTGATGGGGTTATGTTGGGACGAAGTAACGCCAGGGCCCATAAGGAGACGGGGCAGTAAAACCTGGGTTTTAAAAAGCAACACGAGACAACCTCCCCCTGGCCCCAGAAGACACACAAAGTTGGTGGGGTTGTCATCCAGCGCTCTTCCCAAGGATGAGACGCTGACGAGAGTACAACGGGCCCCTGAGAGAATGCCACCGGAACCTGTAAAGTTCCGGGGGCCCCCCTTCCTTACAGGAGAACCTCTTTTCCGGCCCCCTCGGGGGGGGGGGGCCAGCGGATAATCTTTTTCCCCTTTGTTTGAGATTTCCCTTTATGGAACCCCCAAAACCCCTTTTTTTTTTTTTTTTTTTTTTTTTTTTTTTTTTTTTTTTTTTTTTTTTATCCCATCACAAGGAAAGGCCAAGGGCAAAAAAAAAAGGGTAACACAAAGGCCGTTTAGTGGTAGTCCCTATAAAGAAGAAGTCAGAGAAAAAAATAAAAAAGTGGGGGAGCCAATTTAGTTCGGGAGGTGTCGTTACTCTTCTTTTGAAAGATGTAAGTAAAGGGAAAAGGGAAAAAAATCAGAAACGGGAAGAGATTCCAGATTTTATCAGTGGGAAAAAAAAAAAAAAAAAAAAAAAAAAAAAAAAAAAAAAAAAAAGCCGGGCGTTTAGTGCCGTTGTTTTGAGGCTCCCGTTTTTTTAAAACCCGGGTTTTTTAAAACGAGGTTTCCTTTATGCTGAAAATGCCGGAGAGGGACAAAACAGGAGAGCTACAGGAACGCTTTTAGCCTTGCTCTCCTACTCACCCCCCTTTCCTGGGTTTTGTGGTACCCAACCTGGGGGTGGGTCCCTTGTCACGACAAAATTTGTTCAAGGCCCTGTCTATTAGACATTAGTCTCAATGGCCCGTTACTTAACGAACGCGGACTTTACTTAATGTAAAAAACCCTTTCACAAGTGTCATATATATAAAATATATATCTTTTGTAGAAATTTTTTACTCGAATCCTTTGGCACTAAAATTAAAAAAAAAACTAGTAAGAAAACCGCGCCCCACTTTTGCCATAATCCCACTTTATTTGATGTGTACCTCTGGGAACGAAGCAATTTACCAGCCCGTCAGGAGGGCAATCCGGCAATCACCCCTTACAGGTTAGTAACCAGAAAACCTGGTGTGATTTTTTTATCCGTAAAATAACAATACAAAAAGGGTAACAAGTTAGGTTAAATCGATTGGGTTTAGGTTAGAGGGGGGTTGGTTTGGTAAACAGGGATAAAGAAAAAAACAAAAATTTCCCAATAATAGGGCAGTGTAAAGCGTAGCAATGTTTGGGGGCGGCCCTGGAGGGGCGGGTTTTGCCCCCCCCCCCCCCCCCCCCCCCCCACACACAAAATTAAAAAAACATTGTTTTCCCGAAAAAACGAACAAGTTTAATTAAAAACACAAAAAAATATTCAGGGGACAAAGTTTCGGCCGAAACGGTGGTTGCCCAATAAAAAAATTTTCCACGAAGTATTTTGGTAAACTGAAAAGGAACCATTTTCCCCCCTTGTTGTTAATTTTGTAATTGTTGAATGGACGTTGTCGGGATTGAGTTTTTGCCCTGGTTTACACCTAGAATCATCACAGTCGGGGTTGATTAGTTTTCTTCAGGAAGGTACAGGGAAAGGGGCGGTACACTCTGAAATCAGGGCACTTTCCCCGTCAGCCGTCCCCTTGTTTTCACACTATTGTCACGGTTCCGTCTTTTTCGGCAGTTCCTGTCACCCTCTAAGCAGGCATGGTGCCTCAGAGGTTAAAAAAAATTTTGCTTTAACAGCATTCTTTTGGGATGAAGAAGGGGAGTTTGAACTCTAAAAGATATTTTTTTGGGTACATAAACCCATGAGAAAATGAAAATTATCAGAGGCCCCTTATTACGTTAAAATATTCTCCCCAAAAAACCGTTAATGACAGACGGAGTGATGTGGGGGGAGCCGTGAGGGGCGAATTTTTAGTGAAACGCATTTGTTGAATGAAGAAATTTAAGGAGTGATGAGAGGGCCCATACCATGATGGTATGGTGTGTTTGGCCTTGAGGGGGACGCTGTGGCGCCGTGATGGGTCTTGGTTTTGGTGCCCGTGTGGAAGACTTTTTCCGTCTACTTATTTTGCAGCCTTTTTAAGACCTTTCAACATTTTCCTTATCGTAGAGGTACAGGGGTGACGATGATGGGCGAGGTGGTCAAAGGCCTATGCTGTCTCCTATCCCCCCTTTGCTTCCACTGAGCAGCGAAACAACACAGACATAACACCTGTATCGCTTAGGCCACCCCCCTTTTGGGGACCAAAATTAGGGGCCCCGAGGGGACTGCCTGCCCTGATTGTCCCGCCGAAAAACTGCAAACCAAAAAGGTAATTCAGTCAGGCACAGGACACACAGAGACCCCAATGCCACGCACTCTTGCCCAAAACTTTGTACAATGATCGCTGTCAAAAAACAAAAAAAGCCGACGCCCTTTCTCCTTTTGGTGTAAGACAGACCCCCAAGAAAACTACACCCCCCTCTCACTGCTCACACCCCTTTCAAAAAAAACTTTAACACGCTTTTTGTTTCACTATTCATTTACAACAATACCTTTCCAGCAAAAATTCATCACCTTTTTCTGTTCCCTTTATCATCCCCTTCCCAAACTGTTGTGTAATTTTAGGGCCCCGAGTCGAATGGGGGTTAAGGGGGACATCTAATATGGGGTTTTTGTTTTTTCCATGGGTGCGGGGAGGAGTTGACGGTAATGCCCCATGGTGGGTGGCGCGGGGGGCGCGCCGAGTGAGGTATCCCAGGTGAAGGGCAGCCCGAGAATCAGACGTTTTACAATGGAGAGCAGCGCGGGGGGGGATGATTTACATCTGCACCGCCACTTTTTTCCCCCAGCTTTATTTTTCAAAAACCCCAACCGTTTCTTGATATGCTTTACTGTTGAAACACAGTTAAAAATTTTGGCCAGTGAACTACTGCTCATACAGATCACTCGAGCCCCCTTTAGTAATACACCACCGGCTGTTCTGCATCTTGCCCGACCTCTCTTTCGCTAATATGCCCGATTAGACGGGGGGAAAAAATTTTGCATTCCTTTTTTAAAAAGAAAGAATGGTTTAGTGCCGGCAAGACGGTATACAGCTAATTTTAAATATAAACCCTTGGGGAGACCGAAGTGGGACGGAAAAGGGGAATAGCGGATGTTCGGACACACAGAAACCCATAAACGAAGGACAAAATTTAAAAAACATAAAAGAGCAGTTTTGGGGGGCCGACCCAGTGGTATACGCGAAAGTAAAATTATGCATAAATAAACCCAAAAAAATAAAGTTTTCTAAAACAAAAAAAAACAAAGAAAATAAATCCCCAAAACAATCACAATGTGGTGGGGGAAAAAATTTGGTTTTTGGGGGAAAAAGTCGGATGTTTGGTGGTCGGATTTTGGGAATTTTGGCTGTATATAATAAACAGTAAACCCTCGAATAACGGACCTCGATGAACGGACTTCGGATAAACGGACTCCTTTGGGCGGATTTTTTTTTTTTTTTTTTTTTTTTTTCCATATAGCCCGTTTACCCGCTCGAATTGTCAATCAACATAAGGGATTTTTCTCATTTTATTTGGGGAAGTTGGGGTTTTTAAAGGAGTTTGATGTATCAATATTAAGATAAAATATTAAAAGGAAGGAGCCGTTTTGCTAGGTTTTAGTGGAAAAGGTGTGATTGTTTAAAATAGTGACTTTTAGGGGGCCGCTGTACGTTCCCTGTCCCCAAAAACCCCCTAAATCACCCTTATCTAAGGGACCGCGTGCAACTGACCTAAATAGGGAACGTGTTAAAAACGCACTTCAAAACCCATAAAATAATAAATAAGAGCATTAGTATGATAATAAGCAATACTTTTTGGAAGCCACGGCGAATTGGCTCGTCGTAATTTGTTTACCTTTTCACTAGAGCTTGAGCTTGATAGCTACACGGTAAATTTGTTTTTGTGATTATTTCTATTTTTTTCAGTGTAGGAGAGAAAAAAATTTTCAGCATGTAGTCCCAGCACTTTTTCCCTCCCAAAATAGCTACACAGTTGGTTGTGTTTGTGATATTTCTCATTTTTTTACAATTTTCCTTTTTTTTAAATATTTTTCCACCCTTGGGAAAAATACCCCGCTAAAAGGAAAATCGGCTTTAATGGACCACTCCTCCCCCCTTTAGTCCGTTTATCGGGGTTTTTAAAAAAAAAAAAAAAAAATTTTTTTTTTTTTTTAAAAAAAAAATTTTTTATTTATATAAAATTTTTAATAATAAAAACGTTTTTGCCGGCGCAAAGACGCACCCCGCATAAGACGCCCCCCTATTACAAAGAGGTTTGGAAAAGAAAAAAAATAGGGTTTTTTTGAGGGGAATTTTTTTTTCCGTAAAAGGATAAAATTTTATTAAAAAAAAAAAAAGGTTTTGGGGGGAAAGCAAAGATTATGGCAGTACCTAAAAAAACAAATTCACAGTGAATGAATGGAATGAAAAATTTATCTTTAAAAAATGAAAGAGAAGACAGGTAAAAAAAACGGTCAAAAATCAAATACAGTCGGCGCAAAAAAACTTAGACCCCAAAAGATTTGGGCGGGAAAAAAACATCTTAGCTATTTGCCAATTTCGGGGGAGCGATTGAATGTTTTTTCGTTTTTTTATATTGGCGGTATTTGTGTTTCTGCTGTAGATTCCGCGGCCCGCCTGATCTTCCCAAAATCATAGGGGAAAAGGTGTTTGTTTTTTTTCCAACCTTTCCCACACCCCCATTTGCCCCCATTTCTACCGCCTTCTCCAGGGCTAATAAAGTATAGCTGGGAAAAAACTCCATCAATGTGAAGAAAAAAAACATATAGAACCTTTTATCGAAGAGGGAAAAAAATGGCCCGATAGCGGGGAGGTGTGTTTCCAAAAAAACCCTTCGGGTGGTGCAGGCGGGCGCAAAATGGGGAGTTAAAGGGGCGTTTTGGCGTGGAAGAAAGGTCAGGGTGGCAAGAAAAAATTCAAAGAAGACGATCAAAATGCTCAAAAAGATATTACATCAAAAAACCTTATGAGAGTTGATCAGTCTTCTTTTAAGTTTTTTTGGCCGCCCGACCCTTTTTCCACGCCAAAAAAAGTCTCTAATAAAAATCTTGCACCGCCTGCACCACACCGAGCGGTGTTTGGGAAAAAAACACATTTCCCTCGCATCGGCCCAAGTTTTTCCCATTCGAACAAGTTCTATATGGTTTTTTTCACAATGGATAGAGATTTGCCCGGCATAATGATTATATACCGGAGAAGGTGGTTTGAGAGTGGGCGAATGGGGGTTAGGAAGGTTGGAGCCCCAAAAACAACAACCTTTCTATGATGATTGGAGATACAGGCGGGCAGGAGCAAGGAATTACAGCAGAAACCCAAATACCTGCCCGACATACAAAAAAAAAGTAAAAAATTTAATCGCTCCCCGAAATTTTCAAAATGCTAAGGACGTTTTTCCGCCCCAAGTTTTTTGGGTCCTAAGTTTTTTGGCGAGGATATTGCAGGGGTGCCCCCCCGAAATTTAATTCTAAATGCACCTATGAATATAGTTAGATTTAATGTTTTTAGGGATGCCTTTTTTGCTTTTTTGCCAGTGTTAAGACTTTGGAAAATTTTCAGTATGATATTGGATTTTTGGTAGTAGGGTTTTAAAAGTCCCAGAAATCTTACCTACACATCGGTAGTTTCTTCATTCTTAGTATTTGAGCCCCATTTCCAGGCGCAATGAATAATAATGGCCTTACACGTAGTAGAAAATCACCGTTTCTTAGCAGAAAGTTAAGTTAGGTTAAATCAGATTTTGGGTTTGGTTAGAGGGTTGGGGGTTTTGGTTAGTAAAAGTGTATAGGAAAAAAAACGAAAATTACCCAAAATTGACAGTTGAAGGTCAATGTTGCGGGGGGGACTGGAGGGGGAGGTTTCCTCCCCCCCATAACACATGTAAAAAAAAACATTTATTTCCCACAAAAACGGAACACAATTTTTTCAAAAAAACATCAAAATATTTAGGAGGACTTAAATTTCGGGCCCCGAAATCGGTGGTTGGCCAATAACAAAAAAATTTACGAAAATATTTAGATAAACTGTAAGGTAACCTCTTACCTTGTTGTTATTGTTGTAATTTGTGAAGGGCACGTTTCGGAATCGACATATTTTCAGCTTTTCACCTATGCTATCACAGTCGCGAGGGTTTATTGTCTTTTCAGGAAGGTAAGGGAGGGGGATTACACTCTGAAAAACGGGACGTTCTGTCAGCCCTGCCCGTTCAACATATTGTTAGGTTTGTAATTTCGGCAGCCGCTCACCCTCTAAGCGACATGGTGCCTCAGAGGCTATGCTTTAAGAAAATTTTAATTAATAGCAATTCTGTGGATGAAGAAAAGTGGAACTCTAAAAGATATTTTTTTGGGTAAATAAAGCCTGAGAAAAAGACAATTATCGCACGGCACGTTCATTACGTTAAAAATTCTTTCCCCCGAAAACCCTTAGTGACAGGACAGTGTGTAGGAGCGTGATGGGGCGCACCATTTGTGTAACCGTTATTTGTTTGAATGTAAGAAACTAAGGATGTGAGAGCGGGCCCTGTCACCAATTTCACCGATGGATTGTGTGATTTGGCCTTGAGGGGGACGGTGTGGCGCCCTGAGGGTCTGGTCTTTGGTGTCCGTGTGGGGAAGACTTTTGTCCCGTCTACAGGTACCCTTGCGCCTTTTTTTAGCCCCTTTTTATAAGTTTTCCTTTTCCGTGAGGTACAGGGGGGAGGATGGGGGGTCGAGGTGGTAAAAGGCCTATGCTGTTCCTATCCCCCCCTGCTTACCACTGTAGCGGCGCAACACACACCACAAAAAACCTGCATCGGGTTTTGGCCACCCCCCTGTCTGCGATCAGGATTTAAACCCGAGGGTGGGCCCCACGTGACCTGATTGTCTGCCCACACAAGCAACACCAGCCAGGTAATAAGCAGCCAAAAGGGCACACAGAGAACACACGCCGCGCCCTCTTGTCCCCCCAATTTTACAATGACCGCTGTCAAATAAACCAAAACCACGACGCCCTTTCCCATCCCGTGGTTTTAGAAAGACTCCCCCAAAATGTACACCTCCCTCTCACGCCACACTCTTCAAATAAAATTTAACACGCCTTTGTTTCCTATTTCCCTTTATAACAAATCATTCCCGGAAAATTTCCCAAAACTATTTTTGCTCCTTCTATCATCTCATTTCAACGTTGTGTCAAAATTGTGTGGCCCCAGCGAATGGGGTTAAGGGACATCTAATTGGGGATTTGTCTTTTCCCCTGGGTGCGGGGAGGAGTCTGAGCGGTAATGACCCCCGGGGGTGCGCGGGGGGCGTCGCCCAGACGTTTATCGACGTTTTTTCAAGGAGAGCAGCAGAGGGGGGGGATATGTTACATCTGACACGGCCCTTTGGCAGCAACAATCGCATCTGTTGCCCCAGCTCTTTTTTTCTCTTTAAAATCCAACCTTTTTAGTATTTGCATTACTTGAAACACAGTTACAAATTTTTGCTCAGGGATACTGCTCAAACAAAAATCACTCCCAAACCCTTTTGTAATACACCCCCGGTTTTGCTTTTTCCCGCCCCACCTCTCATCGCTAATATGGCCCCATTAGAGCAGGGGGAACTTTGCATTTTTTTAAGGGAAAAAAAGCGTCTTATGCGCGGCAAATACGGTATATAAAATTTTATATATATATTTTTTTTTTTAAAAATAAAAATAATAAAATATAAAAAAATTTTTTTTTAAATTTTTTTTTTTTATATATATAAAATACAGGGGAACCTGTTTATCCGGCACCCCCGGGGGGGGGGCGATGCCAGATAAAACCCTTTTTCCGTGTTTTTAGTTACTTTATGGAAACGCCCCAAAAACCCCCTTTTTTTTTTTTTTTTTTTTTTTTTTTTTTTTCCCCTCACAAAGGGGCCGGCCCAAAGGGGACAAAAAAATGGGTTTAAAACAAAGCCCGTTAGTTTTCAGCCCCATAAAAAAGACAGTATGAGAAAAAATAAAAAAGAGGGGTGAAATCAATTAGTTCGGGAGGTGTCTTGTTTTCTTTATTTTGAAAAAAAGTAAGTATAGGGAAAATGGAAAAAAAAGAACGGATGAAGTTCCCGAGTTATCGGGGGAAAAAAAAAAAAAAAAAAAAAAAAAAAAAAAAAAAAGTCGGGGCGATTAGTGCCGTTGTTTGAGGCTGCCGGTTTTAAATGCCGGTTAAACGAGGTTTTTGTATAATAATATATACAGGGAGGCCCCAAGAACGGCAGTTAGGTTCCACCGGATCTCGTAAAGCGAAACCGTATAACGAAAACATAACTAATTAAAAAAATAGGGTTTGGGGCAGGACCCCCTCAATAAAAAAAAAAAAAAATTAAAAAAAAAAAAAAAAACAAGCTAAAAAAAACTATAGCAAACACAACAAAAAAACAGGTCTATATTTCCCACACTATACCTATTCTGAGAAAAAGCATTGAAAAAGAAAATAGCACACAAAATAACATAATGCACATTAATTAAAAAATAAAACATGCATAACAAGCAAAAAAGAGTTTTAATGTAGGGGACGCCCCGGATACAAGAGAGGTAGTGAGCGGTCCCAAGGTTGGGGCTGCCCACTGGAATACCCCTAAAGGTCAGGCCCGCCATAAGCTTAATTACCTTAGGTCATGCCTTGCGGGGGGGGCCTGACTGCAGTCCCAAAGGGTTGGGGGTGCACACTTAATTACCCCCAAGTAGCCGCGCCATATCTTAATTTTCCCCCAAGTCACGGCTTGCTAGGGGTACCTCCTGGGGTCAACCAAATCCCCCATTTCAGCCCGGGAGTGGTGGGCACGCATTTTTAATTTATAATTTTACTCACCCCAGTTTTTAATTGTATCATTGGATTTTTGATCCGTATATGAAAATAGACCCTAATTAACACATCTTTATCATGGATTTCCCATACCAATGCTCGTAAACGGGACCCCCCGTAATATAATAATATTACAGGGAGGGCCCGAAGTTACGAGCAGTTAGGTTTCCCCCTGGCTATTCGTAAAACGAAAATTTGTTTAAGAAAAAACATAACTAATGGAAAATATAGGTTTGGTTCCCCGACCCCCAATCAAAAAAAAAAAAAAAAAAAAAAAAAAAAAAAAAAAAAAAAAACTTTTCTTTTTAAGCTAAAATAAACATAGCAAACACAACAAACACACAGCGTCTATATTTCCCACACTGTCTACCTATTCTGTAGAAAAGGGATTTGGGAAAAAGAAAATAGCACACAAAATAACATAACTGCACATTAATAAAATAAAACAGCATAACACTCACAATGGTAAGTTGGTGGGGAGACAGGAAGTGGCAAGTAGCCAGCTGAGAGTCCCGTTTTTTCCCCTCCCAGGCTCGAAGAAAACAGGGGTGACGCGTTTTCAGGATGATGGGTTTAGGTTTTTCCCCCTCCCCTTTATCATTGAGTCCTTCACACATTCCAATCGGGAATTTCAGCCCCATTTGGCCCCCAATTGATTATTTACAAATCGTAAAAATTTTTTTCCCCGATAAACGCAGACCACGATAGCCTCCAACAATGTCCGCTGCCCGTAGTATGTGTCATGACGGGGAAATGGCACAAGGAGTCATGACAGCTGTAAAAACAATGCATGAATGGAAAACAACGGGCATTTTGTCGTCAGTAGAGTTACGAAACCACGAAGGGGATGAACGTATCACGATAGGTCAAGAGCCTGCCCCATGCAACATGCCCCACAAGGGGGGTGTGTGTTGCCATGGGATGAAAAAGGAAGGGGCCCGGGGTAGAGATGAAGGGGGGAAAAACAGGGTTGGTTTGGGAATGGAGA
>JACEEZ010002781.1:0-42500 GCA_016584305.1 Chionoecetes opilio
TTAAACCCTGCCAAAAAGGGCCAACCCCCCTCCCAAAAAAAACCCCAATTTGGCCCCCCCCCGGGGCTCGCTGGGGGACCCCAGCCAGGGGTCGCGGCACCAGGTGGGGAGCATCGCCCCCTTGGGTCTGGTCTCCCCGATGCTCCGCTGGGGCCCTTTCCACTTGGCCCCCCCTTTGGGATTTCCCCATTGTCCTTCCACAAAAAACCTTACACCCCAAAACGTGTTAAAAAAAAAAATACAGAAGGTTTTTAGGTAAGAAAAGATTTTATCCTATCTAGACATTTTGAAAGTACCACAAGGTTATTGACTACAAAAAACGCCCCACGCCCAAATGAACTGGGCGGACTCGAACCGCTCCCGAATCACAGGGAGCTGCACTTGCGACCCACGCTCTCCCAAAACCTTCCCCCCTGAGGGGTGGTGTTTAGGTCTTTCCGTTATGAAATTCCTTTTAAAATGAATGTCTGTTTTTATCTTTCGAAAAATGATGAATTTATATTTTTTTACTAAATCTTTTTCTCTCTCTCTCTCCTCTTCCCCCGAGGAGAGAGGAGAGAGAGAGATCTTTGCGAGTAAACTTTTCATAAGGTTATCAATAAAACGCAATTTATTAGCTTTCCTTGATATATTTTTTTTTTGTTAAAGATTGAACCTGCAAAAATTGGGTTTAAATAAAAAAAAAAATCTAAATGGGGAAATTTTTTCCCGAAAAGAGGAAATTTTTTTATTTTATTTTTTTTTTTGTAATGAATTTCACGATTAAAAAATTAGCGAAAACTAAAAAATAACCTCATAAATGGGGAAAAATTACCCGTTTGTGGTTTATTATTTAAAAAAACGCAAATTTATGCTGGTTCTAATTCATTATCAGAAAAAAAAATATATAAAATGAAAGCTAATGAAAAACCCTTCTTTTGAATTCATCAAAATGTTTTCTCGCAAAATATTAAATGGCGAGTTTTAAAGAACATTGTTCATGCATATTTTTACTCCCTTTTTTAATGGCATTTTTTTATGTATTTTTCATTTTTTTTTTTGATAATATTATAGAGCAAAAATTTTGAAATAACAAATATATTTTTATGATAAACCACAGGAAGGGAAAGGGGGGGGGTTCAAAATGTCAGGAATCCAAAATGGCCCCCAGGGTTTTAGGGCGGGTTGGCGCGGGCACGGGAGCAAGTCCGTATAGAGAGCTTTGGGTCCATGTAAAAAGTGACTCCAAAAATTAAAAGGCGAAAAGTTTAAATAAAAAAGTAAATGCATATTTCTTCAGAGACTCATAATGGCCTTTCTTTAGTGGTTTTAGGTTTTTTTATTTGATATTTATAGAACAAAAATTTCCGAAGATAACAGTATATCATTTTACTGATAAAAATATATTTGATAGGGGAAAATTACCATAGCTGGGAAAACGGCGGAAGTGAAATTTGTTTATCCTCCCCCCTATCCGACGGGCGGCATTTGGCTTGAAGCCGCTAGATCGTGGCGTCAGTGCAAGGCACCTAAGATAAGATAAGATTTTCATCCTATCTAGACACTTTGCAAGTACCAACTACAAGGTTATTGACTATACAAAGCGCCGCCACGTCAGCACGAACTAGGCGGACTCGAACCGCTGACCGAATGCACAGGGACGCTGCACATTGCGAGCTCACGTCTCTACCAACCTTGCCACCCTGACGGGCTGCAAGGCACCTATTAATGATAATAATAATGGAGGTAGGGCTAAACAACCTCAAATCACACGTAAGCTCTCCCTCCCTCCCTCTCCCACTCACAGCGGCGCCGCCAGGACATGGTGACTGGGGTGGCCAAGGCTGGACACAGATCTAGTGTGGGCTGGCCAGGGCATAGCCATGAAAAAGAAATGGTTGAATTTTCATTACACCTCTGACTCGGATCTGGGGTGGCCAATGAAATTTCAGGGTCCCCTAGATCCGCCACTCATTCCTCTCACTCTCTCTCCCACTCCCTCCCTTTCTCTCTCTACTTACCTTACGTTGCAGAAATATGAGGAAAAGCAACATCATATAGTGTTGTTTGGGCCATAAATCATCCTCTTCCTCCTCCCAGCCGCCTGCACACACGTCCTGCCCCCTCACCGGCTCACTCTCGACTGTCGCTCATACCGGATTGCTCAAGTAACCCAACACTGCTTCGAAACACTAAACCTTTCCCTTATTTCCTTCCCACTCCTGTTGACCTTTGACCCATAATTCTTGACCTGTAACGTTATCTAAGTCTTGAATATTAGCAAATGTGAGTTAGTAATAGTGTTGGAATAGTTTTGTAGTATATTTTTAAAGCTTCTATTGATAAGGGTTCGTTAGGATTTCGAACTCATTAACCGTCGCAAAGGATTGTGGGTAGGATATCATCTGATTTTTCTTTTTTTGCTACGTAGTTTGTGGGTTGTTAAAGGACTGGATTGCTTTGTTAGCAGTGGCGTGGCTGGGTATCTATCCATGGGGGGCACCTGGGGGGGCACTAGGCAAGCGGGGCCACTCTGATGCCACCTAGAAGGGTATAGTGTATTCTAAGATCAGATCAGTGGTGGGTATTAGAGCATTATACAGAATACCGCAGCCAGGGCCAGTGGGGGGGGACACAGGATTCTCATGGGGGGGGGGCACGTGCACCCCCCCCCCCCCTACGCCACTGCTGTTAGTGATTCAGATTTTTAATAAGGAAGGAAATTTTGAGGGTGGCCATGTACACCAACGCACACAAGACATTTTCAAAAGTATACCCCAAAACATTTCATTTTTCTTGGATTTTCTTAACTTCAAGTCACCCCTTTCTAAACGATGTCTAAGAAACACTACTGAATTTCAAGTTTCCAGGAAGCTAAAAAGAAAAAGTTCGTTAAACGTTGGGAAAAATAATAATTTCATAAGAATAAAATGTACTCTTCCATTGCCGTGTTTTAATTAATATTTCTTTGTTGTTTTAAAGTTTACATTTTTTTATCACACCGTCCTATAGTCTATTGTTTTTAATAAGGCAAAAAATTCATTCTATCTGAAGGTCTCATGCTTGAAATGATGCCTCTGTTTACCTGATACTATGGTTAACTATGATAAAATACAACTGAAATTTAGAGGAAGCGTAGTATTCCCTTCCCCTGGCATCAAACATCAGTCAGCAAGCAGCAAGGGGGCAGGATTTTTTGTCTTGTTAAAAAAAATAGACTATAGTTATTGTGTGTGTGGTGTGGGGGGGGGGGGGGGAGGGGTTATGGAAAAAAAAAATTCCCACGTTTAAAATTCACAAGCCTTCTTTTTTTTCCCCAAACAGCGTTTAACGTAAGAGTTTTTTCCCCAAATTTAAAAACGGTTTGGGTTTTGGACAAAAAAAATTTTGGTGGGGCCAAAAAAACGGTCAAAAACCCAGCAAGGAACAAAAAAAAGCGATCCCTTTACCCCTTTTTTTGGAGGGCTTGTTTCCCCTTGGAGCCCAAAAAGGGGGCCAAAAGGAAACCCGTTGGAAAAAACATTTTTTAGGAAAAAACAGCTGCCGGCCCCCCCCCCGGGCCCCCTAATTTGGCTTTTAAAAAAAAGAAAAAAATTTTTAAAAAAAAAGTTTTAAACTTTCAAAAATTTAAAATTTTCCCTTAAAAACAGTATTTTTCAAGTAGGAAAAGGTTTAAAAACTTGCCTTTAAAATTTTTCCCCAATAAATTTTTTTCCTTTTTCCCTAATCCCTTTTTTTTTTATTTAAAATTTAAATTTCCCCCTTTATCCTATTCAATTTTGGGTTATCATTTATCGGTTATGGTTTTTCCCAAAAAAAATTTTTTCCCGGTTATCGTTTAACTTTTACCCGCCGAAAATTTGGTTTATCGTTTTAATCGAAAATTTGATTTTTTTTTCTTTAAACGGGGGGCCCCTTTTAGGCAAAAAAGTAGGTAAGAAAAGGTTGAGCCGGGACAAAGGGGTGGGGGGGGGGGGGTTTCTTTTTTGGGAAAAACTTTAAAAGGGGAAGAGGCGCTCCCTGCTGAAAAAAACTTAAAACATGCTCAAGGGGGAACTTGCGAAAAAAACCTTTTAACCGTGGTGGAAAAGAATTTTATAGTTAAAACCAAAGTAGTTTTTTATTAAAAAGTTTTTAATAGTAAGGAAAAGGGAAAACTTTGTTTCCCTTTGGGTTGAAAAGGTTAAAAATTTTAACCCGTATGGTTGGGGGGAATTAAAATACCCAAAATGAGAGGGAAAGGTTTTTCCCTTATGGTTTTTTGAAAAAGGGCAAAAATTTTATCCCCAGATCAAACGGTTTACGCCGGGAAGACGACTTTTTAAGTTACTTTAAAAAGGGCCCCCCTGGAGAGTGAATGTAAAAGGGTGGCCGGGGGTAAAGGGGGGGGGAAAGGGGGAAAAATTTTTGAGAGGCCCAAGGAAAAATGTAAGGTTGCTGCGGGAAATAAAACAAAAGAACAAAAAAGCAAAAAGAATGGGGTTTCCTGGGGGAGAGGGGAGAGAACGGGAAGTTAGCAGTAATTATTTAAGGTGTAAAAAGGTTTTTGGGGTTCCCCTGGGGCATATTCCGGGGGGTTTTGAGGGGGACAAGGGAGGCAGATTTCCGTGGGGAAATGTAAAGGAACGGATATGCAAACCATGCCCCAAACAAACGCAAAACCAAAGGGGCCAATTTCCCCAGGGGGGCTGGTTTTTTTGGGGCAACAACTTTGGTAGGAAAATTGGGGCAAATTTTTAAACTTTGGTTAATTTCCCCCAAACCAAAAGGGGGTGGTGGGGCAGGGGAAAGACAAAATTGGGCGGGAAAATGTTTTCCCACACCCGCCTCAAATTTTCCCCTACCAGGGGAACCCATGGTAGGAAACCTTTAGGAAAGGGTTTTCCCCCAATCCGGAAAACCAAAGTTTCCCCCTCCCCGGGTGTGGGGAAATTTTTTTTAAACCCCATTTGGAGGAAAACCAACTTCCCAAAAACCCCAAACGTTTCCTCACCAGGTGGGTGACCATGTGGTTTTTTAAGACGCCTTGGGGAAATTTTTTCCCCAAACCCCTGACCTCAAATTTTTCTTCACCAGTGTGTGACCATGGGGGGTTTTTAAGAGTTCTTGGGGGGAAAAGGGTTTCCCCCCATTCCGACACTCAAATTTTCTCTCACCAGTGTGGGTGAGCATGTTTTTTTTAAAGACGTTTTTTGGGGAAAATTTTTTTCCTACACCCCCCGAAAATAAAAGTTTCTTCACCGGTGTGGGGAGCATGTTTTTTTTAAAAATTCCTTTTTTGGGGGAAAGTTTTTCCCCACTCCTGACATTTAAAATTTTCTCTCCCCAGGGGGGGTTGACCAGGTTTTTTTAAGATTTTTTGCGGTTAAATGTTTTCCACATTCTGACACTCAAAGTTTCTCTCCCCGTGGGGTGACATTTTGTTTTAAAGGGGAAACTGTTTGGGGAATTTTTTTTCCACACCCCCGCCCTTTTCTTAAAAAAAATGGGGGTGAGCCGGGTTTGTTTAAGAATTTTGGGGTTTTAAAAAGTTTTTCCCCCCCCGGAAAACTAAATTTCCCAAAACCCCTGTGGGGAGCTGGGGTTTTTTGGGGAAACCCGGGGGAAAAAGGCCCCTTTTGAACCAAAAGGGTTTCCCCAAATCCCCAAGGGGGGGGGATTTTCCTGGCCTTTTGGGCGCCACATGGTTCCCCCCCGCCCTGTTTTGGTGGGGTAAAAAGGGCGGGCCCAAGTTGTTTTCCCTTGGGGGGTCTTCCGGGGGCCTTCCCCCTCCGCAACACCTAGCAGGGGTTTTGGGGCCGGAGTGGCCGAAAACAGGTCCCCCAAGCCCCCAAAACCCCCTCATGGGGTGGAGGATTTTGGGTGGGGCAGGACCTTAAATGGGGAATTTTAAAAACCTTGGGGGCCTCAGCACAACAAACCACAATTTCCTTTGAAGGGGCTTTCTCTCCCTCCAAAAAACCCTTACCCTTTTCCCAAAAATTCCGAAACGGATTGGGCCCCAAAAAATTTTGGGGAATTTGGGGTTTAATGGTTGGCCCACCCAAAATTTTAAACAAGATTACAAGAAAAAAAAAATTTCAAAATTAGGGTTTTTTGAAAAACAAACAAAAAAATTTGGGGGGCCCTTTTTTTGGGAAAGGGGGGGCCCCCCAAAAATAAAAAAAAAACAAAACTACGGCAGTGCAAAGCAGAAAAAGTTTTTGCGGGGGGGGGCTGGGGGGGGGGGGCCCCCCACACCTAAAAACAAAAATACGCAGTGCAAAGCAAAAAAGATTTCCCGGGCGGGCTGGGGGGGGCGGGGCCCCCCCACACCTAAAAAAAAAACTACTGCAGTGAAAAGCAAACAAGATTTGCGGGGGGGCGGGGGGCGGGGGGGGCCCTGGGAGGGGGGGGGGCACCCCCCACCCCTATAAAAAAAACTACGCAGTGCAAAGCAAAAAAGATTTCCGGGGCGGGGGGGGACGGGGGGGGCCCGGGGGGGCCACCCCCACACCTTAAAAAAAAAACTACTGCAGGCAAAGCAGAAAAAGTTTTTGCGGGGCGGGCTTGGGGGGGGGGGGCACCACATCCTATAAAAAAAACTACTGCATTTGCAAAGCAAAACAAGATTTGGGGGGCGGGCGGGTTTGGGAGGGGGGGGGAAAACCCACCTCCTTTTAAAAAAAAAACTACTCCCGGAAAACCCAGAACAAGTTTTGCGGGGCGGGCTGGGAGGGGGGGGGGGCCCCCCTCCTTTTAAAACAAAACTACGTCTTGAAAAGCAGAAAAAAGGTTTTGGGGGGGGGGCCTGGGAGGGGCGGGGCCCCCAAATTCCATAAAAAAAATTTAAAAAACTTGGGAAAAAACGAATGCCGATTCATTAAAAGCACAGCAAAAATTCGGAAAAACAATTTTAAACCCTCGAAATCGGGGGGAAAAACCTTTAAACCGTAGTTTTGGGCCAATAAAGCTGTGAGGGGGAGGAGCCCCCAACCCCCGGGGAAAATTTTAACCTTTTTTTTCCCAATCAACACGTAAAAAGTTTTTTTTTGGGAAAATTTGTTATCACTTTCCCCCAAATTTGGAAAAAAAAAAAAACCCATTTTTTTTGAGCTTTGCACGGAAAAAAACTGGGTTATAAGGGGCCCGAGGAGTGCGGGGGTCAACTGAATTTTTTACCAAAACGGAAATTTAATAAGGGGTTATAAGGGGGCGCGGTCATCTGCATTTTAAAAAAAACGGCAAAAAAAGAAACGGTTATAATGGATGAGGATGCGCTGTAATACCCCATATTTACCAAAAGGGCAAAAAAAGTAACGGTTATAATGGACGAGGATGCGCGGCCCATACTGCTATTTCCCAAAAGGGGAAAATAAAAAGTAAGGGTTTTATAATCGGGGTTTTTTGGGAAAAAATTTAAAGTTGATTTAAAAATTCCCTGATTTAAATAAAATGTTTTTTTTTTTAAATCCCTGTTTTAAAACCTAATCTTTAAATTTGGGAAAACGGGGGGGAAAAAAGGGAAAATTAAGAAAGGGGGTTTTATGAACCCCAAATGCATTGTGGGCCATAATGCTTGAAAATTGAGACACAAGGGAGTGGGCGGGGAAACCCTTGGCATTTTGAGATAGAAAATTGCCATGTGGGATAAAATTTTTTCTCAAGTATATATAATTTTTGTTGTCTGTCCCCAAAAAGTACACTACAAACCCAAAAAGTTGAAGGGAAACTTTTGTTTAAAAAAAAGCCAAAGTGATTTAACCAAAGTTCAATATTATGTTTAAATTTATTTATCTAACAACAAATATAATTCTCTTTTTTTACCGCCAAAGGAATTTTTATACAAAAAAAACCCCAAAGGAATCCGATTGATTTCCCTTTGGGGAAAGTCAAGTAGAAAGGAGTTTGTAAACAATTAGGCCCGAACAGTATGATTAGCAAAATCAGGCAATTTTTTTTGTGTGCTGACTTTCCACACAGACAAAAAGATGCCCTTTTTCATATCCCCGCTAGGGGGTTATTCCCGGGGGGCCCAAATTAAAAATCATTAGGTTTTTGGGGGGGGGGGGGGGAAAGCTTGCAGGGCAGAAAAGCGACCCCCCCCCTTCCCGGGCCAAAAAGGAAAACCACGAAGGGGGACGGGGCCAGTCTGGATGTTTTTTTCGCGAGCATCAGTGCCCCTGGGCCCACCCCTTTTAAAATAAACCCCCCCCCCCCCCCCAAATAGATAAAAATTTTCCTAATGGGAAATACACAAAGGGGTACCCAATAACTAAGTGCCCCCCTAAAACCGGCCCTAGCCCGGGCCCTGAAAAACGTCGCAAAAACGCGCTTTATAATTAGGGGGTTTTTCGTACAAAATTTGGGTTTTCTTCCCAGGTTTTTTTGTTGTTTTTTACCGTTTTGGGGAGTTTTTTCGTACTACCGGGTGTCTTTTTCGTAACTTAGCCCGTAAATTCAACTCGGGAGTGTACGAAACGACAGGTTTTCATAATAGACTACAAAACAAGTTTTTGGTGTAAAAAAACAATTGGTACGAACTGACTGCACCCCGGTACGATTCCCCGCTTAGAAAACCCAATCAAAGAAAAAAAATCCCCTTTATCAGGCTGACCTTGGGGGGTTTGGTGAAAAAGTCTTGTTAAGGCCTCGGTCCTGGTAAAAGGCACAGCACAGCACAGCCAGCCCCAGCCCGCCCCCAAAGCACGGCACAGCACAGCACAGAAACCCCCTCCACCCTAAAGCAGGTCAGCAACCTCGCTGTTTTTAAAGCTGGCTTTGTATGGGTTGGTTCAGTTTTTTCCCCCAATTTCAGCCCCCTTTTTTCTTTTTTTTTTCCTTTTTTCCTTCACTTCAACTGTTTTAAACTTTTTTCCCTTTTTCCTCTAAAACTTTGCAAAAATTTAATTATTTCTTATTTCACCCCAAAGGGTTTTTGTTTTTTTTCCCAAAATGGGTTTGTCTTGCCCCGGGACGTAAAAGCCCTTGTTGGGGGGTGCGCCCAGGCGCGGGAAAAGGCGAGCTGGGGGACCGCCCAAACCCCTTTGGCCCCCGGTTTCCCAGTTATGGTAATTTTCCCTCCCCAAATATTTTTTTATCATTAAAAGTTACTGTTATTTTGGGAAATTTGTTTTTTTTTAAATATTATAAAAAAAAAAAAACCCTTTAAAACACAAAAAAAAGGGCCCCTTTATGAAGTCCCCGGGAAATATCAACTTAATTTCTTTTAAATCTTCGTCTTTTAATTTTTGCTGGAAATTTTTTACATGGAAATATAAATGGGAAGGGGAATTTTTTTGTTTCCCTTTGGGATGCTTTTCCGTTTTTGATAAATGAATTTAAAACCGATGCAAATTTTAGCGTTAACTAAATAAATCCCCATAAAATTGGGGTATTTTTTCCCCGATTGGGGTTTTATTTTTTTATTTAAACCGCTAATTTATACAGGGTTTGAAATTTCTTTTTTTCAGAAAAACGAAATATATCAAGGGAAAAACCCAATAAAATTTTCCGCTTCTTTTGGAAATTTCCCCAATCCCCAAAAATTTTTTCCCGAAAAATTTTTAAAATGGTGAAGAGTTTAACTAAAATGCATATTTTTTGAGAGTTCAAAAATTCAATGGCATTTTTTTAGTGATTTTTACGGTCTTTTTTTTTTGGGATAATATTTTTAGAACAAACATTTCCGAAGATACAGTATACCTTTTATACAAATAAACATTTTACTCAGAAAGGGAAAAAAATTTACCATAACCCGGGCAAACAAGGGCAAAAAGGGGGAAAGTTTTTTTGGTCCCCCACTCCCCTTCCGAACGGGCGGCATTTGGCTTGAAGACCCCCGGATCGGACGTCAGTGCAAGGCACCTACAAGGGTTTCAAGAATTTTTTGGTAAAACTATATAGGGCCTTGCACGTGACTTTCCGGGGGGCCCTTGTTTGGCTGCGACAGACGGGGAAAGATGCGAGCGTGGAGGCCAACAAACTCAACCCCCAAAAAAATAAATCATAAATAGATCATTTTCCGATTTCATGATGTTTTTTATTTTTTTACGCAAATTTTAAATGATGGCCCTTTAACCTTTTACCAAAAAACAAAATTTAAAGGGAAAAACTAAAAAAATTCCGCTTGAAATTGACATGCGCCCCCAAAGACAAACTCATCCCGGAACTTGCTCCCTCATTTTTGGGCTTTTTCCGGGAGGCCATTTTTTTGCGATTCCTGACTTTTATAATATAAAATATAATATTTATAATACTAGCTTAAAAATAATTCCCCTACCCAAAAAACAAAAAAGAAAAAAAAATAGCATAAAATCAACTTTCAGAGAAAAGGGGGGGGGGCGGGTGGACGGGGGGTTTACATTTCAACAGGAGAAGCGGGAAGTGGTTAGCCCCCTTCAAGTGCAATTGGGTGCTCGGGGGTGAAAAGTTCGATCCCCGAGGGGTGTCAAAATCTTTTCGTTATCGTCGACTGGGCGGGAAAAACACCCCAGGTGCCCACATTTAAAATATACCTTCAAAGGCGAGTGCATCGTAGGGCACAAGGGGGGGGGCATGAGCCCCTAAACCCCCAGGGGTCACTATAACACCTTTCCTTTCCTGCCCCACCCGGGGGTTTTCCTTTCCCTGTTTCTCACTCTACTACAATTTACCGTTTCTGTACCATTTCTACTCTCCTTTTTGTGTCTTTTTTGTTTTCGCTGCATGTTTTTTTGTATTTGGGAAAGCCTCCTTCCCCTTTAATTTCTTTGGGGGGGAAACAAAAAACAAGCCGGGAAACATGTGGATTTTTGTTAAAGGGCCCTTTGGGAAAGTTCGCCAAACATGGAGGTTAAAAGAAGGAGTTTTGTTTTTTCAGTCGTCTTTACAACAAAAGGGGTTTCTTGTCTGTCCCCTTTTTAACCCCTCAAGGGGTTTCTTTCTCCCCGGGCCCTCCTACGTCCCCCTTCCCTGGTGATGCCCCCTTTTAGGCTAATCACGGGGATGTCCCCCACGTTTCGGCCGGGGCCCGGAGGCTGTGCTCAAAGTCTTTTAAATTTAAATTAGAATGTTAAAAAAATAGTTTAAATGAGTAGAATATTTTTGATTTTGGGTTTGCTGTCCCCGATAAGCCTCACCGCGCGAAACCCCGGGCCTCGTCAAGGAAAAGCGGGCACTTGTTTGCCGCGTCCCCCCCCGCACGGCACGCGACTCCATGGGGACAACCTGCACTTCCTACAGGAAACTCCATCCCCCCGGCTGCAAGAAGCCTCGAATCCTCCTTTTGGGATGCCAGCTTCCCCGAAAAATTTTTGGCGAGCCCTCGAGTGGGCTCTGAAGGTCCGGGCCCGCAATTGTAGGTGACCCCCAAACACCCCCCCACCCCGCCCCGGGGCACCCCCGTTTTTCCCATGGGAAATAAAAAACGCCGGGCTCTTCTCTCCCCTCTTTCCCGCAATCCGGGGGGTTTGTAAAAGGGGTCCGCGGGGGGGGGGGGGTATGAGGGAGGAATGAGGGATAAACTTGGTTGGTTTTATCGTTAAATCGTGTAAATTTTGGGGGATGACAACCATGTAGGTAAAAGCCGTAAACCCCCTTTGAAGGTGCGGGGCGGCCAGCATATTGGAAACCCAAAGAGGTTGGAGTTTAAACGGTGAGGGAAAAAACGTACCTAAGAGTAAATTTATTCCCTATTTTAATTTATGTGTATTGTTCCTTAACGACCCCGAGGGTAAACCCCCAAAACTACGATCCAGGGCGGGGCCTATCAAACCCAAATCCAGCTAAAAAAAAGTTCCAAGATTGTATTGTTTTTGAAATTCTTTTAAAATGAAACCTATGGTGCGCAACAGACCTCTTGGAAAAAATAAAATATATCACCGGGTGGTCAACCCGAATCAGTGACTTTTCACGGTTTTGCCTCCCTGAAGGAAAGCACGTTTACCCCTTTTCACCTGGGGGGCTGAGCGAATAGGGCACCTGCTGTTGCTTTCAAGAAAGGGACTTTGTTCCCGTGGCGACCATTTGACCTCGACCGCACGGGGTAAGAACATATTTGACGCCCCTTGGGGAAAGGGGTTCCCCCGACTGCCCGGGGGACCCTGACCAGGAGTCCCAAACAACACCCCCACCAGACACCTACGTCCCGGATTAAGGTGAAAAAGAAAGGACGAAAAAAAATTGGGTAAAATACTATACAGGGAAAATTTTTATTTTTGGTTTTCAGAAAAAAAATCCCTCGCTCACGGGAAAAATTTATCTGGCCGGGTATATAAATTTTTCTCCCCCTGAAATGTTTTTTCTGCGAGTAACAAGTTTTCCCGACCGGCACCCGTGCTAGGACTTGCCAGCAGATTGGGGGGGGAAAACCTAGGGAAAACTCTTCATAGGGAGGGGGAATCTGAAAACCCGCCGAGAAGCTCCTGCGCCCGCCTTTCCCGTCCCTGTCCCACGCACTTTAACAATTTAAGAGCCAAAAAAATACGGACAACAAGGGGGAAAACCCCTACAGGGGGGCGGCCTGCGAGTCTGAAGCTTTGAGGGACCCCGGACCCCATCGGCGACGTAGCTTAGGAAAAGGGGAACGATTTACACTAAGGGCACGACACGAAGGCGTGAAGACCGAAGAGGGAAAACTGGCCCCAACGATGAGGCTGAGTGCCGGGGCGACGGGAAAGGCGTGAAACCCAAAAGGGAAACTGGCCCCAAACCCCATTTAGGCTGATTTGCCGACGACGAGGGCCCTGGGAAAACGAAAAGGGGAAACGCCCGAACGATGAGGCAGTGTGCCCCGCGACGAGGGGTGGGAAAACCCAAGAGGGAAGCTGCCCGAAAGATTAGGAAAATGTGGCCCCGCCCACGAAGGCGTGAAGACCCAAGAGGGAAGCCCGCCCCAACGAGGCCCCAAAATTTGGGCCCACCCCAGAAACCTAAGAAACCCCCGGGGAAACCCCAACGAAAGGGGCCCCCCAAAGGGTTTTTGATGTTTAATTCCCCATGCAACTCGCCACCCAAGGCCCAAACCCCCAAAGACAGAGGCCCACCCAAAAACGGGATGTTCTCCCATGGGCTAGGGCTCGCCACCCAAAGGGGAAACCCCCCGAAGAGGGCCCCACCCAAGGGTTTTGATGTTTATTCCCCAGGGAAAACCGCCACCCAAGGGGTGCCCGCCCCCAAACAGAGGCGCCACCCAAGGCTTTTGGATGTTCCATCCGATGACAAAAATCGCCACCCAAAGGGGCCCGCCCCCCGACAGAGGCGCCACCCAAAGGGTGGTTTTTATGGTTTATCCCCCTGACAACTCGCCCCCCCAACCCTCACCCCAAGAAAGAGGCGCCCCCAAGGCTGGTTTTATTTTTCCAAACCCGAGACATAAATCGCCCCCCAAGGCCCTCAGCCCCCAAGGGCAGAGGCGCCAACCCCAAAGGGTGGGGTTTTATTTTTCAAACCCGGGGACAACTCCCACCCAAGGCCCGCAGCCCCAAGGGGCAGAGGGGGCCACCCAAGGCTGGTTTGATGTTCATCCCGATGACGACCCGCCACCCAAGGGGCCCTTTAGCCCCAAGGGCAGGGGGCGCCCCCCAAGGGGGTTTTTTGGTTTTCCCCTGACGAACCGCCCCCCCAAGGGCTCCCCCCACAGAGGCGCCACCCAAAGGCCCGGGTTTTTGTTATTCCCATGAACCCGAACCCCCCCCCCCAAGCCCAAAGGGGGCCCCCGGTTTTTTTATCCAAGACAAAGCGCAAACCAAAGGGGCCAGGAAAACCCCAAAAAGGGCAATCGGTTGCAGGGCCCCAAAAAAAAGCAGTTTTCTAAAAAGAGAACCCCAAAAAATAGCTGTTCTGAACCAATCCCTCAAAAGGGGGCGCGGCCCCCCCAGGGGTGGGAGCAGCATCGCCCCCCCCTGGGGCGGTTCCCCGGGTGCTCCGCTGCGGCCCTTTCCCTGGCCCTCCCTTTTGGGCTTCCACCCCCCCAAAAAAAAAAAAATTACCACACCAAACGGGGTTTTAAAAAAAAAAAATACGAATGGTGTTTAGGTTTAAAATAAGATTTTTTTATCCTTCTAGGCACTTTGCAAGTACCAACTACAAGGGTTTTGCTACCAAAACGCCGCCCCGTCACATGAAAAAAAGGCGGACTCGAACCCCTGACCCAAAAGCACAGGGACGCTGCCCCTTGGACCTCCCGTCTTACCAACCTTTTTTCCACCCTGACGGGGTGGTGTTTTTATTTTTTTCCGTTTATGAAAATTTTCCCCTTTTAAAAGAATGTCTAGTTTTTCTTTTGTAAATGAAAAATTTTTAAAATTTTACAAATTTTTTTCCCCTTCTCTCTCTCTTCTTTTCTCTCTAAAAAAAGAGAGGATTCCCCTTTTCGAAGGCAACCCTTTTTTCATGAAGGTTTTTCAAAGAAGCGCCAATTTTATTAGCTTTTCCCTTGATTTTTTGTTTTCTGATAAATGAATTAGAAAACCTGCCAAAAATTAGCGTTAAAAAAAAAATTTTAAAAATAAAAAATCGGGTAATTTTCCCCATTAAAGAGGTAATTTTTTTTAGTTTTTATAAATTTTTTCTGATAAATTAATTATCAAGATGTATAAATTAGGTTAAAATAAATAAAAAAACCCATCAAACGGGAAAAATTTCCCATTGGGTTAGGATTTTTTAGTAAACGCTAATTTATGCAAAGGTTTAATTCATTTTATCAAAAACAAAAAATATCAATGGAAAGTAATTAAAAAACCCCTTCTTTGATATGTTTCAAACTAAAAAAGTTTTTCGCCCCAAAAATTTAAAAGGCGAAAATTCAAATGAACCCTTGTTCATGGCCATTTTCCTTTTTAAATCTCTTTTAATGGCATTTCTTTAGTGTATTTTCATTTTTATTTTAAAATTATAGGCAAACATTTACGAAGATAACAATATATCCCATTTTTCTGATAAAACCCCAAAAGGAAAGGGGAAAAGGGGGGGATGTTCGGAAAAAGTCAGGAAATTTGCAAAACTGGCCCCCCCTGGTCATGGGGGGTTTGGGGGGGGCCGGTAGCAAGCCCGATAGAGTATTTTTGGCTCCATGTAAAACGTTGATCGCAAAAAATTTAAAAGGCGAAAAGTTTAAGGGAATATTTAAATAAAAGCATATTCTTCAAGACTCATAAGGCCTTTTTTAAATGTTTTTACGGGGGTTTTTTTTTGATAATATTATAGAACAAACTTTCCCCAAAATAAAAGTATTATTTTTTTATACTGTAAAATAAAAATTGATAGGGGAAAAAAATTTCATAAGCTGGGGAAACCCCGGGGGGCAAGGAAGTTTGTTTATCCCCCACCACTCCGACGGGGGGCATTTGGGGTTTAAGCCGCTTAGATCGTGGGGGTCAGTTGGGAAGGCCCAAAATAAGTTTAAAATTTTTTTTATTCCCCACTAGACATTTTGGGAAGTACCAACTACAAGGTTTTTTGGGCTATAAAAAAGCGCCCCCCACGTCAGCACGAACTAGGCCCGGGCTTTGAACCCCTGGGGCCCAATGCCCAGGGGGCGCTGCCCATTGCGAGCTCACGGCTCTAACCCCCTTGCCACCCTGACGGGGTGCCAAAGGGACCTATTAAAGATAATAATAAAGGAGGGAGGGCTAAAAAACCTCAAATCACACGTAAGCTCTCCCTCCCTCCCTCTCCACTCCAGCCCGGGGCCCCCAGGACATGGTGGGCTGGGGGGGCAAGGGTGGACACAGATCTAGTGGGGCTGGCCAGGGCAAACCCGAAAAAAAAATGGGGGGTTTAATTTTCATTTCCCCCTCTGACTTCCGGGTCGGGGTGGCCCAAAGAAATTTCGGGTCCCCTAGATCCGCCCCTCATTTCCCTCTCCCTCTCTCCCAATCCCTCCCCTTTTTCTCTCTTCTTTCCTTACGTTTTCAGAAAATGAGGGGAAAAACAAAATCAAAATTTTTGGGGTTTTGGGCCCCTAAACAAACCTCTTCCCCCTCCCAAACGCTGCACAAAACGTTTCCGCCCCCCCAAAGGGTCCCTCGACTGTCGCTCATACCGGGTTGGGGTCAAAATAACCCAAAACTTTTCTTCCCCAAACACCAAAAATTTCCCTTTTTTCCTTCCCACCCCGTTGGCCTTTGACCCATAATTCTTGACCTGTAAAAGTTAACTAATCTTTAAAATTAGCAAAATTTTTAGTTTGTAAAAGTTTTTGGGGAAAAGTTTTTTTATTATTTTTTTAAAGCTTCTATTGATAAAAGGGTTCGTTTGGATTTCGAAATCATTTAAACCCTCGCAAAGGATTGGGTAGGTATCATTGATTTTTCTTTTTTTGGGTACGTAGTTTGTGGGTTGGGAAAAGGGGGATTGCTTTGTTAGCCGTGGGGTGGCCCGGGGATTAAACCATGGGGGCACCCGGGGGGGGGACTAGGGAAACGGGGCCAACCCGAGGGCCCCCAGAAGGGGATAGGTATTCTAAGGGTTAAAATTCCCCCGGGGGGTATTAAGCATTATACAATACCGCAGCCAGGGGCCCGTGGGGGGGGGACACAGGATTTTATGGGGGGGGGGACGTGCACCCCCCCCCCCCTACGCCCCTGCTGTTGTGAATTTTAGGGTTTTTAATAAGGAAGGAAATTTTTAGGGGGGGGCCCTGTACACCAAAAGCACACAAGACATTTTTTAAAAATATACCCCAAAAAATTTTAAATTTTTTTGGTTTTTTAAATTTAAGTCACCCCTTTTTAAAAGAGTCTAAAACCTACCCGAAAAATTTTAATTTCCAGGAAACTAAAAAAAAAAAAGTTCGGGTTTAAAAGTTGGGAAAAATAATAATTTTTATAAAATAAAATGTAAATCTTCCTTGCCGGGGTTTTTTAAATTTAAAATTTTTTTGTTTTTTTAAAGTTTTCCAAATTTTTTTTCACACCCTTTCCCAAAGTCCCATTGTTTTTTTTCAAGGCCAAAAAAAATTTATTTTTATCTGAAGGTCTCCCTTTTTTGAAATGATGGCCCCTGTTTACCCGATCTAGGAACATGAAAATACAAATTTAAATTTAAAAGGAAAGGTATATTCCCCCTTCCCCCGGCTCAAACATCCGTCCAAGCAGCAAGGGGGGGAATTTTTGTCCCGGGAAAAAAAAAAAAATATATTTTGGATGGGGTTGTGTGTGTGTGTGGGGGGGGGGGGGGGGGGGTTTAAAAACCAAACCTCAATTTTTTCCTTTTTAAAGATGTCTTCACTGGTTTTCCCAAAATTTCAGCCAACCCAGTCTTTTTTTCTCCGATCGTCTTATCGAAAAAAACCGTTTTTTTTTGCAATTGGGAAAAAGGTTGGTTTCTGCGAAAAACAACACAACAAGGGTTTTGGGAGGGGCCAAATAATAACAATCCAAAACTTGCAGGCCAAAATCAAAAGCAGTATAACACACATTTTTAGCAAGTGTTTTTTTGGAGTGGGGCTTGTAACCAAGGCGGGGGGCCCTTTGGGCGACAAAAACGGCTCAACAATTTGGAAACCCCCCCTTGGGAAAACCCCTTTTTAAAAGGAAAAAAACGCTGTTTCAGCCCCCCCCCCCCCCCCCCTGCCACAATAACTGGGCGTCTGTAAAAAAAAAAAAAATTTTAACACAAAGAAATGTTTTTTTCACTCCCTTCCCAAAACCCAAATTTTAAAGATCAAAAATAACCCTAAGGGGGGGCAGTCAGTTCGTACACCGTAGGTTTTATAGATTCTACTTTCCTTCCTTTCTTTAAAAAATTTCCCTTCCCTTTCCCTTTTTTTAATCCCTTTCCTTTTTTTTCTTTTCCCCCATTATCACCATTTCCCTTTATCTCCCCCCTTCATCAACATTTTTCAAAATTATCTGCTATTATTATCGGTTTCGGGTTTTCCGATAAAAAAAAAAACCCCCGTTATCGATTTTCGGGGACGCCCATACTTTTGGTTTTCCAAAAATAAAAGGGTAATCGATTTAAATTTTATTTTTTGGGTTTCCAAAATTTGCAAAAAGGGGCGGGGCCCCGCATTTCCTTGGGGGGCAGAAATAGGTAGGGCCGAGTGGGAAAAACCCAAAAAACGGGGCTTAAAAAAAAGCTAACCGGTACAACCGGGGGATGCCGTCCCCGGGCCGCGGTGGAGCGCTTGTTTTTCCTTGGCAAGGGGCATCAAAAAGGGCCCAAAAAGGATCCCTGTCTGAAAGAAAACTTTCCCAAAATGCTCATGTTTAAAGAAGGGGAACAGGGTGCAAAAACCCGGTCTAGGGCGGGGGGCTGTGCAAAAAAAAACCCCCTTTTGTAGTTTAAAATTTCAAAAGATTATTTTACAAAAAAAAAAATACTTTTTCCCTTTTTGTGGGAAAAAGGGCAGGATAAAAATTGAATTTTTTGAAAATTTTTAGTGTGCAAAAGGTAAATGAAGGGGTTTTTTAAAAATTTTTCTGATAGCATTTAAGATTTTTTTTTTTTAAAATATCAATAAACGTTACCCCCTAGTATCGGAATTTTTGGTTACGATTTATCGGTTTTTTCGCCTTATCGGGGGTAAAATTTTTCACCAGTTATCGATTATCGTTTTTCGCCCCATAAGGTTATCGTTTTTCCGATTTTTTTTTTTGGGGTAATTTTTTGTTATCGCGCCCACCTTTTGTGTCCCAGTATTAAAGTAAAATATGAAAGATTGAGCCTGGGAAATGAAATGTGGAAAAAAGGGGGGAAAAATAATATCATTGAGAAATTTGGCCAAAATTTAAAAAATGATGCAAGACTGACTGACTTAAAAAGAACATAAGCCTAAAGAAGCTACAAAAGAATGCGAGACCTAAACGTGGGGTAGTAGTGTAGTATTTCAGTAGTAAAAAGTAGTAGTAGTAAATAGTAGTAGTAGAAATGGGAAAAAAAGGCCTATTTGGGGTTTCCCCGGGGGTTTCAGTGATTAAACCCGGGGTGGTTTAGGGGGGTTTATCCCAAAGGAAAAACGAGCATCTTCCCTAGGTGGTTTTGTAAAGAACAGAGATTGCGGGGCCGCAGCGGAGGGGTGGTGTTAGCGGGCCGGGAAGAAGGGGAACGATAGTTTCATGAGGGCCCGAGAGGCAATGTGCAACGCTGCCGTTTTGGCGTACAGTTTTTTTGCAAACCCTAGAAAGGATGTGTAGGAATTTTGAGAGGGATGAATATATGTAGGTGGGGGCTGTCTGGTTTTATTCACCCTAGCCACAGAGAGCCCCAAAAGGGAAGGTGTTTCCTAGGCAAAGAAA
Source organism: Chionoecetes opilio (assembly GCA_016584305.1). Lineage (NCBI taxonomy): Eukaryota > Metazoa > Arthropoda > Malacostraca > Decapoda > Majidae > Chionoecetes > Chionoecetes opilio. The sequence continues at coordinate 19,182 of JACEEZ010002781.1, forward strand.
GGGAAAGACACAGGAAAATTTGCAGGAGTTTACGCCCCAGTTAAAGGGCCCCTCATGTCTTTATTTTTCCCGCGCCGCATACTCCATGTCTCCGAAGGGGGACACGAGGCCCCCCCATGAGGCAAGAAACCCCCGTGAGGCAAATGGAAAGATGCAATCCTGACAACACACACCGCCCTCCCTCCTCACAAAGGTTTTTGTCTTGGGTATGTTTGGGAAAACGACTCTGGGGAGGAAAAAAAACCCTTTCCGGGAAATATCACACTTGTACTTCCCCTTTCCCCCGTTTTTGGGTGAGGGTGTGGTTTTTAAGACTTTCACTTGCGGGCAAATGCTTTCCCCCCATCCTGACACTCAAAGTTTTTTCTCACCAGGGGTGGATTGAGAAAGTGGGGTTTAAAGATTTCTCTTCAGGGGGGAAATGTTTTTCCCAAAACTCCTGACACTCAAAATTTTTCTCAACCCTTTTTGGGGGGAAACATGTGTTTTTTTTAAGACTGCTATTGAGGGAAAAAGTTTTCCACATTTTTTGACACTCCCCAAAATTTCTCTAACCCCTGGTTTGGGGGGCATTTTGTTTGTTTCGACTGCTCTTGTGGGGAAAGTTTTCCCCCCATCCCGACACTCCCAAAATTTCTCTCACCAGTGTGGGGTGACCATGTGTGCGTTTAAAATGGTTCTTGCAGGTAAATGTTTTCCCCCATTCCTGACACTCAAAGTTTCTTCACCAGTGTGGGTGGCATGTGTTTGTTTTTAAAAACTGCTCCTTTTTGGGGAAATGTTTTCCTTTCAAATCCTGACACCTTTAAAGTTTTTCCACCAGTGTGGGGGGAGCATTTTGTTTGTTTAAAATTCCTTGGGGTAATTTTCCCCCACTCCTGACACCTAAAAGTTTTTCTCACCAGTGTGGGGAAACAAATGTTTTAAAAAAGTTTTGGGGGAAAAAAATGTTTTCCTACATCCGGGCAAAAAGTTTTTTTTTCACCAGTGGGGGGGGAGCCCTGTGGCTCCCAAGAAACAACCCTTTAATGGTTTTTAACTTTTGCCAAATGGTCCACCCCCAGCCCTTTTTTTTTGCGTGTTGGGTGGGATGTGTGCAGTAAAAGCCAGACGTGCTGGGGGGACACTTTGGGGCCCCAGCACCAAGTGGGAGGTTTCCCCCACGCCCCCCATTGGCAATACTTCTCCAGCACCCCTTTTGGTAGAGGCATCACTGGCCTGCCCGGAAACCCCCGGGGGAGGCCCCCCGGGGGTAACCAAAGCGGGTTCCCCAATAAAAAGGGCAAAAGTCCGGGGGGATTTCCCCGTGGGCGCCCCGGGCCTGGACTCTTCACCCCCCCGCACCTGTAACATTTTGGTTGGGCCCTCAGCACCCCAACAGGCAAGTGCTTCCTTGAAATTTTGCTTCCTGCTTACCCCAGCTTAACCCCCTAGCCAGGGGTTTTTTGGGCCCAAGGGGTAAGGGCCCGCACCGGAGCCTCACGCCCCCCACTCTACATGGGGAGGAGGGAGTGGTGAATGGCTTTGACCTTCAATGCAGGCAATGTACAAGCCTTGCACATCAGGCCCCCAAAAAACCTCAAAAAAATTTCCTGAATTTTACCCGGTCTCTCTCTCTCCGCAAACATTTTCCCTTCCCACAAATCCGCAAAAATTCGGACTTCCCTAAATTTTCGGGGAAGGGGGGGGGGGGGGGGGGGGTTTGGGGGTTTTACTGAATGCCCACCTCTGGTAAAAAGATATCAAGAAAAAAAAAAAAAGTTCAAAAATAAAAGGCATTTAAAAAGAAACAAGATTTTCGGGGCGGGCTTTGGGGGGGGCGGGGCACCCCCACACCTAAAAAACAAAACTACTTTCAGTGGGAAAGCAAACAAGATTTTTCGGGCGGGCTGGGGGGGGCGGGGTTGGGGTGGGAGGGGGGGGGGTGGGCTGGGGGGGGCGGGGGGACCCCCCCCACCTATAAAAAAAAACTACTGCGTGCAAAGCAGAAAAAAGAAATTTTCGGGGGGGGTTGGGGGGCTGGGAGGGGGCGGGGGACCCCCCCCTATAAAAAAAAACCCATTTCAGTTTCAAAGCAAAACAAGATTTGCGGGGGGGGGTGGACTGGGAGGGGGGGGGCACCCCCAACCTATAAAAAAAAAACTATTTCAGTGCAAAGCAGAACAAAATTTTCCCGGGGGGGGGTGGGCTGGGGGGGGCGGGGCACCCCCCCAACCCATAAACAAAAAATTTCTGCAGTTTCAAAGCCCAAAACAAGATTTTCGGGGCGGGGTGGGAAATGGGAGGGGGGGGGCACCCCCCCCCCCCTATAAACAAAACTACTGTCAGTGCAAAGGGAGAACAAGATTTTGGGGGCGGGGGGTGGGGCTGGGAGGGGGGGGGGCAAACCCCCCACCCATAAAAAAAAAAAACCCACTGCAGTTTCAAAGCAAAACCCAAAATTTTTCGGGGCCCCCCGGGGGTGGACTGGGGGGGCGGGGGGGACCCCCCCACCTATAAAAAAAACTACTGCAGTGCAAAACAAAAATAAAATTTTCGGGGCCCCGGGGTGGTGGGAGGGGGCGGGGGGGGGGGCAAACCCCCCACCTATAAACCCCAAAATTTCGCAGTGCAAAAACAGAAAAAGATTTTTCGGGGCCCCGGGTGGGAGGGGCGGGGGCCCCCCACTCTATAAAAAAACTACTGCCCGTGCCCCAAAACCCGAAAAGATTTTGGGGGGGGGGTGGGGGGTGGGGGGGGCGGGGCACCCCCCACTCCTAAAAAACAAAATACGCAGTGAAAGCAGAACAAGATTTTGCGGGGGCGGGGGGGAGGGGGGCGGGCACCCACACTCCCCATAAAAAAAACCCACGTCCCTTTCAAAACCCGAACCCAAAATTTGCGGGGGGGGCTTTGGGGGGGGCGGGGCAAAAAACAACTCCCATAAAAAAAAATTTAAATTTGGCAAAAAAAAGAAGCCCGATTCCTTTAAAGGGACAGCAAAAAAAAAGGGCCCTTTAGCTACCTGGTGGTGTAAGAAAGGGTTTTTCTCCAGCTCCTCCACCCAAAATATAAACCCCTACTATCGCTTCCCCAAAAACCACTACACTAAGTAATTTTTTTTTGTGCCGATTCTTTGGGGGTATGTGCCCGGGTTCCCCTTTCCCCGGTTTATCCCCTGCCCCGGCCCCACCGCGGGGGGCATGGAAAAACCCCTTCACTGTCCCCAAGGGGTCCCGCTCGCCTTCCCCTCCTCGGTGAACCCCCTGCCTATAGGCCTGAAAAGCTTGCCGCTCCTTCGCCTCCATCCTGCCTCCCCTCCACGCTGCATACCCACCGCTTCTGCTGCTTCTAAATCCGCCCCCCTCTCTCCCTTCCCCCAGCCTAATCCCCTCACATCGTCGGGTCACTGAGGGCTCAGATCTTTATCCACCCCCAAAAAAGGGTCCAGGGCAGTTTTTGATTCCATTTTTAAAAAAGAATTTGTGTCAGCACTCTAACCATCCCCCCGGGGGGGGCGAGGTATTAATTTCGAGTGGCCCCTTGAAAACCCCTTGCCCACCCCCCAGATCTGTCCAACGCGGGGAGTGGTCCGTAAATGCTGGGTTGCATGGGACGACGACCCCCTACATTTCGGGGGGAATTTTCCCTTTTCCCCAAAAATGACAAAATACAGATTCTGGCTGGGCTGACTGTACTTGCCTTTTCCCCTTCATTTTGTTAGTGCCCTTAGACTCCCGCTCCCGTGGGGGACTGAGTCGGAGGCCAACATGGCTATCGGGGTCAGTTTCGGGCCCCTTTTCCAACCGGGTCTCTCTAAACAACAGGGTGTACTGGGTCCGGCCCACCCCTCCCTGTCCCCCGGGGTGCACCCGCTGCCCCCCCTTTTTTTGGGCCATGGTAATGAAAACCTGCAACTGAAACCCGCTGCAGTAACTCAGCGGTTTTCATTTTCAGAGGGGTTCCCCGGGCCGGGTATGCCTTTTTTGGGGGTGGTGATGACCACCGCCCCCCCCCTATAAGCTGCCCGGCTTACCTCCAGGCGTGCAGGTGCAACCCTTCAACATGACCCACCTTTCCCATCTGGGATGAAAGGGGAAGCTGAGGGGCATCCACCCGGGGGACCTTCCGTCCAAGGGGGCCCCCCTTACGGGGCCGCCCTCCCCTACTCGCCACCTTCCGTGCCAGCCTGTTCCGGGGCCTCCCCCTGCCTTCAGCCTAACCAAAGGCCTGCCCCTGCCTCCTATGGCCCTCCATTACTTTTGCCCCCACTGGCTGCGGGGCGCGTCACCCCCACCCCCGTCCACCCCTATCAGTGGGCCCCCTTTCCCCCCAAAACCCCAAAAAGGCGCCAGCAGTCCCCCCGGGCCCCGGGTAACTACCCCACTTAAATTGGGCACGGCCCCCCTTTCCGGGGGGCCCTTGGGAATTGGGGTGATTTTCCCCCCCCTACCCCCTTATCACCTAATCCCCCCCCCGCCCTGTTCCTTCCCTCCTTCCCAGCCTCACCCCATCCCCAAACTGCCAGCAGCTCACGCCCCTGCCCTCACTGGGCAGTGCAAAACCCTGCCCCCCTTCTCCTTCTCAGGCTCAGCTGCTTCGGCTTTGCTCCCCCTTCTTAGGGAATTGCACCCATTGACTTGATTTTTTTTAATCCCTTATTTCGGGTTCCGCCTCAGGACAGCCTCATTCGATGCCTGCCACCTCCTTACCTTCCTTATGTCACTCCCGGGGGTGAGTCCTTTACTCCCCTCCCACTTCACTTCTGGAACGCCCGGCCCTCTTCCCGGGAAAATTTTCCAGTTTTAAACCACCTCTATCTTTACATCCCTATTTTTGGCTCTGTGAGACGTGGCTCCAGACCATTCTCCCCCCCTTTTCCCCCAACTTGCTTCCTACAGGATGGCCGGGGGACCGGCGGGCAGGGGGCCCCCTGCTTCTGCTTCCCCCTCCCTCTCTTCTAGCCCTCTCACTATCACCCCCTTTCCCCTGGGGGTGGCCTGGGCACCTGGGGGTGCTGTTACCTTTGTTCGGGCCCCTTTAAATTCTTTTGATATAAAATCCTGTTTAGGATTCCCCTTCAAAAAATTCCCCACCCTTTTTGTTCTCTCACTTTTCCTCCCCCACTTTAAAATGGGTTTTTTTAATCCCCACGCCTCGGGGAACCCCCCCTCCCAGGCCCGAGAAACCGCCGGGGCCCAGGTCCTCTGGGGCTTTTGGCGGCGTGCTCTTTATCTCTCCTTACTCCACCGGGCCCTCCCTACCGGGACTGATCCAGTTTCAGGAACCCCTCCACCTTGGACCTCGCCTGGAAATGGCCCCTCCTCCTCACCCCTGTCCAACGGGGCCCTTACTGGGGGGGCGACCATCTTCCTGTTTAATTTCCTTCCCTTCAGTCCACCACCCCCCCCCCCCCCTTCAGCAGCCCTCGTTGGTCCTTCACCAAGGGGAACTGGGGCTCTTTTCAAATCGAATTAAATTCACTTACCCCTCCTTACCCTCCTTCATGGGATATAATTCAATCCCTCCGGTCACCCGGTGGCGTGGGTCCCCCCCTTTCATCTCATCCCCCTTTCCCACCCCTCCCGCTCTTTTTCCGGTCCCCTGGGGGCCCCGGGAAGTTCGGCAGCCCCCTTCAGGCCAAACGCCACCCTTTTGCGGGGCGTAAAAACCCTTTCCCTTGCTCCGGTCCTTCCGTTTATTGGGGGGCCCCTGAAAACGTGTTTTCTTGATGAAAACTTTTCTGCATGGGCCTTTTTTGGTTCCCTGCCCTTTTTCCCCCTCCTCCCCTCTCCCGGGCTTGTCCTTTTTCAGGGAAATGGTCCACCCTCACCCCCCCTTTACTTTCCCCCTTAACTAATAACGGGGCCCTCCTCTCACTGTGCCGAAAAAGTCGGTGCCTTTGCCTCCCACATTCACCTACCTCGGCTCTCCAACCCGTCCCCCACCTTATTACCCCCCCCACAAACCGGCCATACAATTAGCACTGCTAAACCCCCCAGGGGCTTTTCCCCCTTTTACACGCACTGGGGCCGCTGGGAAGGGGGTGGGACCGGACAACTCCCGAACGAGTTTCTTCGCCCCCTCCCGGGTTCTCTGGGGTCCCTCCCCTGGGCGTCCTAACGCCAGCTGCGGGCGGGGGGTTCCCTTTTTGTGTGGGGTCATGCCACACAATTCCTATTCTTAAACCAGCAAGGCTCCCTCTGGGGTTCCTCCTATAGGCCCCTTGGCCTTCTCTCTAAACTCAGTAAGGTATAGAAAAAAAAATATAGGTGTAGGGGTTCATGGTGGTTGGGAACCAAACCCTTCTTCCATCAAACATGTTCGGGTTTCGTCCTCACCCCCGGGGGACCCTGGTCCCTGCTCCAGCTGGGGCACCCATCGGAAGGATTTACCCCAAAAAAATTCACTTAGCCTTTTTGTATCCAACAGCTTTTGACACCCCCCCCATAAGCCATCATTGGAAAACTTGCCCGCCTAGGACGAAAGGTCCCCTCTCCAATGGGGGTTAAAACCTTCCTGTCTTCCATCCTTCTCTCTGGTGATCGGGAACCCCATTCCAGGTCTTACCCGGGCCCCCGAGGCTCCCACAGGGTTTCCCCCCCCTCAGTCCTGTCCTCTTTAAAAATCTTGCTTTCAGACTTCCCCCCGCTCTCCATGCACCCCTGCACTCATCTTGCTAGAAATCTCTCTCATTTGCTTGCTCCCACTATCCAGAGGCTCAAAACCATCTTTACGTGGGCTTGATCCCCCCCTCGCCCCCCGTTGGGGCCCCTGACGGGGGTGCCCCCAAAATCTAGCCCTTTTGTGCTTTCCCCCAAGGGGTTTTCCCAAAATCCCAATGGCACCTTAAAGGGGCCCCAAATTTTCCCTTTAAAAACCCGCACAAAAACCTTTTTTTTACGTTGGTGGCCCCCGCCCAACCTGGGACCCCACATACGTCCCCTTTACCCCCGTGCCTTAAGAGGCTTAACTTATGAAATCCCTTGCAGGGGGCAAAAAGGGTTTCGGACAGGAAATTTCCCCCCCTTCTTTCTATAGCACTTACACCGTAGCCGCTTAGACTACGGTGTGGGGTTTATGGGCGGGCCCCCCCACCTTCCCTCCTCCACAAGTTAGTTCCAGAAAAATGCCCTTCGTTAGCTTTTTGGGGCCTTCAGGTCCTCCCCCTTTACGCCCTTTAGGGAGAATCCCCCCTCCCCTCCCTTTCCCCCAACCCCGACGCTCCCCACCCTCCTTGTCCCACCTACACCAAAATTGCCCCTCCCCCTAGCTGCCATGCCCCCCACTCCCCCCTCCTCCGACACGGTAGGGACCCTTCATCCCCCTGCCGTATCAAAGCCCCCACCTTTCGTAAGCGACCCTCTCCTTCTTTGCTTCTATCCGGTGCTCCCCCCCCCTTTTGCACTCTGGAGAAACCTCTCCCCCCGGGGGCCCTTTTTCTTTCTCTTTTCTAATTTCTCTGTCCCTTCCCACACCCTCCACCATTTCCAGGCTGCCTGTCCTGCGGGCAGGTACCTTTTTTTTTTCTCCCCTCCTACCAAACCCTTTCAAAACTCCCCCCACATTTAACCGACGGGGTCCCTCTGCCCCCCCCCTCCGTCGTAGGGGCGGCCATGTTCATCCCCCAGGGCCCCCTTTTGCCACCCCCCGCCTGGGGGTTTTCCACCCACTGCCTCATCCTGAGGCAGAACTTTTTGCCTCGGGAGGGCACAAAAATCCACCACCGTGCCCCCCTCCTTTGTGTAAACCTTTTCCTGCTCCCTCCCCCCCTCCAACTTTTCCCACTCACCGCCCCCACACTCACCATGCCCTTTGTTTTCACATCCACTACCTTTGCTTCACTTAAACCTCCTCTGGCCAGTCATCCACCTTCAGTGGGTTTTCCCCCCCACATTGGTGTCAGGGCAAAACTGGGCCGACGGGCGGCAGCGGAGGCACAAACTCCCTCCCCCTCTCCCTAGACATGACCAAGCCTGACTGATTCACTGACTAACCCCTTTAACTAAAATCAACCGACCCTGGGGAATGACTGCTGACCCTTACAGTACACTTTACTTGGAATACACATGACAAACGACACCATGGTGGGGCCCACTCCCCCGCCGGCCCTGGACCCCCGCTCACGAGACCCGGTTTGGGCCCACCCCCTCAACGCCCCCCTACACAAAATGGGCTGACGCTGACCCTCACTGCCCCTGGTGCCCACATACCCCACACCCTGAAAAACCCCCCCTCCTGCCCTTCCCTCGTCACCACTCCCCCGCCGGCGCTCCTCCAATCACTTCCCCATCCCCTCCGCAGGGCCCAAATCTACTGACCTCCTGGGTGGCTCTCCAGACCCCGGCTTGGCCTTCAAAATTCTCAAACACACCGGGGACCTTCCTACACAAATCGGGCCAACTGCACAGGATTAACCTGCTAACCCATCTGCATACTGCACCTTCGGGGCACTAGAGGCGTGTGGCACCACAGCCTACACGGCCCCTTAAAAACTCCCAACAACAACAACAGCAAAACTATTCGGGAAAAAAACAAGTTTCAGCCTCAAAAATCGCGGGAATACTAGACCGTAGATTTGCCAATAAAGCTGTGAGGCCTGGGGACCGCCAAACTCCTGCGGAATATTAACCGTTTTTTTTCCCACTCAACACGTCAAGTTATTTTTTGAAATTTGTTATCACTTTCTCGAATTGAAAAAAAAACCCACTTTTTGAGCTTTGCACAGGAAAACACTAGGTTATAAGGGACGAGGAGTGCGCGGTCATACTGCATTATTTACCAAACGGCAATGTAAGTACGTTATAATGGTGCCGGTCATACTGCATATTTACCAAAACGGCAATAAATAAGGGTTTATAATGGATGAGGATGGCGCGGTCATACTGCATTTTTACCGAAACGGCAATAAAAGTAAGGGTTTTATAATGGACGAGGACTGCGCGGTCATACTGCATATTACCAAAACGGCAATAAAAGTAAGGGTTTATAATCAGGTTGTTTGTTTTAAAAATCAAGTTGATTTAATAACTGATTTAAATAAAATGATTTTTTTTTAAAATCACTGATTTAACCTAATCATTATTTGAAAACGAGAGGGGAAAAAAGGGAAAAATTTAAGCCAATGGGCTTTATGAACACCAATGTTATCATTGTAGCATAATGCATGATAATGAGACACAATGAGTGGTGCGGGGAACCACTGTGGGTGGCACTTTGAGATAGCAAATTGCCATGTGGGATATAATTTTTTCTCAATGATATATATATATTTTTGTTGTACTGTACAAAAAACTACACTACTATAACCAAAAGTTGAATGTACTTTTGTTTATAAAAAGCCAAGTGATATTAACCAAAGTTCAATATGCATTATGATTAATTATTTATCTAACAACAAAAATAATTCTCTTGTTTAACCGCCGAAGTAAATTTTTACTACAACAAAAATCCCATTGAATCCGATTGGGTTGCCATTGGAAAGTCAAGTAGCAAGGTGATTGTGAACAATTAGGCCGAACAGATGATATAGCAAAATCAGGGAATATTTTGTGTAGCTGACTCTCATCACAGGGCAGAATGATGACCCTTCATATGCCGCTAGGAGGTTATTACCGGAGGTCAAATTAACAATCATTTAGTGTGTCTTGGGGGGGGGGGGGGTAAAGCTTGCAGGGCAATAAGACCGCCCCCTCGATCCCCCAGCCAATAGGAACCACGAATGGGACAGGGCCAGTCTGGATGTGTTTTCGCGAGCATCAGTGCAGCCTGGGCCAGCCCTTAGTATATTTATACCAATAATAGATATAAATATACTAAGTGGGTAAACTACACTAGTGGGTAGCAAAATACTAAGGGCCAGCCTAGACCGGTCTAGACCGGCCTGGCAAACGTCGCGAAAACGCGCTTATATATATTACGGGGAGTTTCGTACCAAGTTGTTTCGTACCCGGGTTTTGTCAGTTGTTTTCGTACACTGATTTGGATTTTTTTCGTACATACCTGGTGTCGTTCGTAACTAGTCGTAAAGTTCAACTTTTGAGCTGAGGTACGAAACGACTAGGGTTTTCATAATAGACTACGAAAAAGTATTTGGTGTACGAAACAACTTGTGTACGAACTGACTGCACCCCGGTACGATTGCCCCGCTTAGAAACAGAAAATCAAAGAAACAAATGCCCTTATATCATGCTGCCCTTTGGGAGGTTTTGTGCCAATTTCCTTTTTAAAGGGCCCTCGTGTGCTGGTACGAAGGCACAGCACAGCACAGCACAGCACAGCTCAGCACAGCAGGCAAAAGCACAGCACAGCACGCCTCCACGCCTCGGGCAGTGTCAGCAACTCTCTGCTGTTGTGACGCGGGCTTTGTAATCGCTTTGTTTCAGATCTTTCAATTTCAGCTCCTTTTTCTTTTCTTTCTTCTTTCACTTCACTTCAACTGCTTTCACTTGTTTTCCTTTTTCCTCTAAAACTTATACAACTAATAATTTCTCTTATTTCACACCAAGGGTTGTTGACTTTTTTCCAATAGGTGTCTTGCACCGACGTCACAGCCCTTGTTGTTTGGGGCGAAAAGGCGCGGGAAATGCCAGCTGGAGGACCGCAAACTCCACTTGCCGCCCGTGTTTGCCAGCTTATGGGGAATTTTCCCCTACCAAAAAATATGTTTATCAGTATAAAAGATATACTTTGTCTTCGGAAATGTTTGTTCTTTAATATTATCAAATAAAAACGTAAAACACACTAAGAAAGGCCATTATGAGAGTCTCAATAAATATTGCATGAAAGTAATATTCTATTAAACTCTTCGTCATTTAATATTTTGCTCGAAAACTTTTTACATGGAGAATATGAATAGAAGCGGAATTTTATTAGCTTGCCATTGATACATTTCGTTATCTGATAAATGAATTAACAGCAGCATAAATTAGCGTTAACTAAATAATAACATCATGAAATCGGGTAATTTTTCCCGATTGATGAGGGTTTTTATTTAGTTAACGCTAATTTATACATGGTTGAAATTTATTTATCAGATAACAAAAATATATGAATGGAAAGCTAATGAAATTCCGCTTCTTTTGGTATTCTCCATGTCAAAAGTTTACCGCAAAATATTAAATGGTGAAGTTTAACTGAATGCATATTTCTTGAGAGTCCCATAAAATTCATAATGGCATTTATTTAGTGAGTTTTACGGTTTATTATTTCACTAGCCGCAAAGCCGCCCTCCGGGCGGACTTTTTGGCTAGCTCCTGCGGGAGGGCTATGGTGGGCCGGCCCACCATCTGTGTTTGGTGGGCCGAAGGCCCACCAAACACAGACTCTCCAGATAGCCCCTTCTAACTTTCCTGAAATCATGGATGTGAAATGTATGTATTAACGCCAACCCATTCACATCACCCCCAACCCATTTACTCACCCATTACCCATCACCCCCACCATTCACTCACCCATTACCCATCAACCCCCACCCATTCACTCACCCATTACCCATCACCACACACCCATTCACTCACCCATTACCCATCACCCCCCACCTATTCCCTCACCCATCACCCCACCCATTCACTCACCCATTACCATCACCCCCCACCTATTCCCTCACCCATCACCCATCCCCCACCCATTCACTCACCCATTTACCCATCACCCTCCACCCATTCACTCACCCATTACCCATCAACACACACCCATTCCCTCACCCATTACCATCACCCCCCACTTATTCCCTCACCCATCACCCATCACCCCCACCCATTCACTCACCCATTACCCATCACCCTCCACCCATTCACGCACCCATTACCCATCAACACACACCCATTCACTCACCCATTACCCATCACCTCCACCCATTCACTCACCCATTACCCATCAACACACACCCATTCACTCACCCATTACCCATCACCCTCCACCCATTCACTCACCCATTACCCATCAACACACACCCATTCCCTCAACCATTACCCATCACCCCCCACTTATTCCCTCACCCATCACCCCCACCCATTCACTTACCCATTACCCATCACCCTCCACCCATTCACTCACCCATTACCCATCAATACGCACCCATTCACTCACCCATTACCCATCACCTCCCGCTATTCCCTCACCCATCACACCCATTACCCATTCACTCACCCATCACCCCACACCCATTACCCCACCCATTCACTCACCCATTACCATCACCCTACATCAAGGTTTCCTCAATTCTCGCAACCCAATTTTTTTTTCACAATTCTCGCTAATAGGCTGCTAAAAAACAAGAAAAAAAAAGTGATCGGATCATCTCATAAGTGTGCTTAAAAACCTTCCCCTGGTCAAGCCGGTTCCAAAACTGTGCCATATGATGGGATTCCGCTACGGGGGGCGGAACCTATACCACACACACACACCACACACCACACACACTTTCGCTTATATTATTATAGGTAATATTATAGAACAAACATTTCCGAAGATGACAGTATACCTTTTATAACTCAATCAATCATTGGGGGCATACGCCGGGGCGCGTCGCCTCGCCCACCCTACGACGCCACTCTCGGGGGTCACCACGCGTGAGTTCCCATGCAGGCTCCTTCCCATACCAAGCAGCTCTCGACAAGAAACATCAACTTGCCCCAGCCACGAGCCTTGTGGGCGCCCCCTTGGCCTCCTCCACGCCGGATTGTCTCTTACAGATACAACCCGATGGGAAGGATCGGTTTCAGGGTAGCGTGCCACAGGGCCCATATAGCCGAAGTTGGCGCTGACGGACTATGCAGGTAATAGGCCTCGATTCAGTCCCCACGGTGCAATCGCTGATTTGACACGTAATCATCCCAGCGATACCCCATGATTCTGCGAAGACACTTATTACCAAAGGCATTGATTCGTCTCTTCAAGTCACTATTTAGTGTCCATGTCTCACAACCATAGAGTAAGACAGGATCACAAGCGACTTGAAGATCCGGATCTTTGTCCTCCTGCACAGGTACCACAACGCCAAATACTCCCGCTGAGCGAGTCCATAACACCGTGGGCTATGCCAATCCGCCGTAAGGCTTCTTGACTTGACCCGCCGTCATTATGGACTGCGCTACCAAGGTATGTAAAACTTTCCAAGATCTCAATGTCCTCGCCACACGCATGAACAGACTGTACTGGTTCATCTAGTAGGTCTCCAAACACCTGGACCTTGGTCTTGAGCCAGGAGACCGCAAGTCCCAAAGGCTTTGCCTCCTCGTGCAGCGCCTCGAGAGCCATCACCAGGACCTCCAGCTATAAGTCTGATATATTGTAGAGACTTATCTGGTATGAGTTAAATTGGTACTTCCAGCTTTGTACACATTTATTTAGAGTCCAGTAAGGAGCGTAGAGATTACAACCAAGTACAATGAATGTCTTGAGCACAGCCAGGGAGTGTCGGATGGGGCGAGTGAGCAGAGCGTGTTTGTAGCGTCGATGTCCGAGGTCTTCTCCCCATCCTCCTCGTGATTCTGGCTTCTTATCACTTCTTGTTGATCCTATACTTTATGCTGACAACTAGGCATTTGTCCTGTGACATACTTTGAGAATGCAAGGTGTTCCTGGGTCTCACGGTGAAACAGAGGAGGAAAGATAAACGTATAATTATATATACTTTACATAGATATATAATTATATGTTTATAATGTTTCTAAAAATATACTGTTTCTTTTAATGTTAAGTACATGCACCTATCCTATATGGAAGCTATAATAAGTGTGACACTTGGTGATATTAGTTGTAATTCACTAGTAATAGTTATGGAAGTTATTATATATGTTAGGAAAGTAAAAACTGACTGACTTGCTCGGGCCGCTATATAATTTGTCCTCAAATTAGGCACTAAGAATAGCTAGGGAAAACAAATGTTACACCTAACTAAAGGCTAAAATATATATATAAAATATAAACTATAAACTTCCCAAAGCATAATTCCTATCGCTAAAAGTGAGTAAACTCTGAGCTAAATACACAGAAAAATATGGAAAACAATGGATTACAAAATGTTCAACATCAAAGAAAATTACATGGCCGAGAAAATTATACATATGTGTCAGTACTAGCGTGGGGAAATCCACAATGTGTAAAAATCACTGGCAATAATTTCAAGTGTTAAGTATTTCAAGTGTAGGTGTACTGAGATGGTAGCTAGCAAAATCAACTGTCAGCGAAAGTAGCTGTGAAATTACAGGGAAAAATTGAGAACATATATTTCAAGTAATGAAATCGTAATCGTAAATTGTCAAGTAATCGTTAAAAACCCTGAATGAGTCAAGTAATGACGAAGGCTCGTCTGACTGTAGAGCTGCTGCTGTGTGCATAGTATAACAATATATGTACCTACTAGTAATAGTACTGTGTCAGTAAAAGAATGTAATGGACTGTAGACATATAAGGAAAAATTGACGAGACCTCGCCTGATACAATCTGTGTGGGTGTATCAGTGTACCAGTGTGGGTAACTGTGGTGTAAGTAACCTAGTAATATGTAGATAAGTAATAGTCAAAATGGATAATTAACATAGGTAGAAACATCGCTGGATACACATAAATGTGGTTGCATTGTGTGTAGGCAAAGCTAAGTTTGCCAAACATCATTCATAAATTAAAATAATGCAAAGTTATTGTGGAAAATAAATTGACATCAGCGAGTGTAAAAACTGACTGGCAGAGAAACTGACTGAATTATTATTCGACATTGGCGAACAATGTTATGAGAGATAAGGTTATCTGTGTCAATCAATATTTTCTGAGGTCTGTATTAAGACAAGTAGTCATTCGTAACTTCTCTGCGAGTTTGAATTTGTTAGTAAGTAATGATACATGGTTAGTTAGTTGTACATAGGCAATACATGTGAGCAGAATATAGTTCAAAGATATGTGTGATCGTACGTCACGTACATCATGCAGATGTGTAAAGAGTTATAGAGTAACTGCTTGTCATGCATATAGTACCTAGTTTAATATGTTAGTAAGTACACAATCCTATCATTCAAGTAGTGATCGTGGTACAACAGGAAGAACGTAAGTAAATCATTCCTGTAGTGAATGTAATTCATGTATACTAAGTTATGCATGCAGTTATGTTATCATGCAGTTAATACGTAAGGAATTAATTCAATGAAAAATATGTAATTTATGCAACAAATAAGTGTGTAGTATTTCATGCAAGTAAATAATGTATGGTAAACAATAAGTGAGTTAGTATGTAGTTAATACATAGCAATGTCATGCAAGTAATTAATGTATTTCAACATTAAGTGCGTAAGAATTCCTTTAAATGAGGAATGTAAGTAAATAATGTCATGCAATGATAAGTGGGTAATAATTCCTTTCATGAGGAAAGTAAGTAAATAATGTGATCATGCAACAATAACGTGCGAAATACTCCTTGAATTGTGGAATGTAAGTAAATAATTATATAATGCTATGCACTGTGGTGCAACTTTTAAATCTAATATAATAGTATTCTAATGTGAAGAGTTATCTGTCATACATTAGTGTTTCTATCGTGCTAGAGTTACAAGGTAAAATGCAATTATATTATTTTCTATAGTTGGTCAGAATAATATGTAGCTAAACCAAAAAATATTCGTAAAACATCAATGTAACGTAATTTTCAAGAGTGTATATAACATTGGCTTGGTGTGTTGTGTAGACATTTTCTAAAAAGAGAACAACACACAATAAAATTCAGAATACATGGTAATTGTAAAATAATCAGGTGAACTGATATAAAATGTAATGATATGGAATGGTATGGAATGGAATGACACTACTGTTTCTGCGTGTGTGATCGCAATTTGTGACGGTAATCAGTTGTAGCAGTGTGTGTGTCATCATTAACTACAGGTGTGTCCTGTGTATCAAAATTAGTGTTTGGTAAAGCATCATCTGTATCTAATCCTCTAGTTACTCGAAACATTTATTCGCGACCGTGTATGTAGTAAGACGTCTCAAACTAAACAATCACGAAAAACAAAGAACATTACAGGAATCAGGTTCAGGAATCGGTAACACTGAACTGTGACCGTGACTGACAGTGACAGTGAGTGACAGTGCCGCTCGGGCACGCTAATTAATGCATTTATGTCAACCTCTGGAGTTTGCACTGGTGCAGTAGGAAATATGAACTCATAAAGTAGTACAGTAGTAGTAAAGGTGCACTCGTAAGAGTTATGTCTCCAGGAATTGTAATATATGCATTACTGTTGAAAAACAAAATAGTGTGGGAATACCGTGGTCTAAAAATTCGCCTTGTGTAAAAAGGATAGTTATATGTTTGCTGAAAATTATGACTTAAGTGTCCTGACGGTGTCTGAACAGATGCAGTTACCGTAGCCATTGTAACGTAAACTTAAATATATGTTAAAAATAGCACTATAGTATTTCTAACGTTGAAATTGTCCGTGTATGTGAAATCACTGTGTTAACTCAAAATGTATCTGCTCACCTAAAACTGCAAAACAATTACTTAGCTGGTAGCTACTCGTATTGGTGTATGATAGGTGAGGTCCAGGTGAGTGAAAGATGAACACAGCGTGGATGAGTGCCATGGATGACTGATGTAGTACAGTCACCGGAGAGCAACATTCTGTCAAAGAACACATATAAGAAAAATAATAATAACATATACATACACAAATAAGAAATCTGAAATAGATACTCAGACAGTTGTGTTGTGGTGCACGCGCTTAAGTCCGTAGCTGAGGAACGGCTGGTAGTGGCGGTAGGTAGTGACACTGTGTGGTAGTGTCAAGGCAGCATTTTTGTGAGGGCGGACAGGTGATGGGCCGTGTCAGCGGAATGTTCGGCAGGCGGTGATGTGGGCTGCTGTTGTGTTGCTATGTAGCGGGAGGGGTATCTGTGTTGCGGGGCCAGATCCAGCAAAAAAGTGTAAGTCAAGCGGTGTAAGTATGGTGTAAATGCTACTCCGGCGCAACCCTCACCCACTTCTTCCGCCGAGTCTGTTTGAATAATCTGCCGAGATGGACTTACACCGGGCGCAGGGAAGAGTATCTCGGAGTATCTCCACAGAGACAGCTGATTGGCTGGCTAATACATTGACGTCATCCTCGCTAATAGCGAATCACAGCAGTGTTTATATTATCTATTCAGATCTATCAGCCAATCACAAGGCTGTCACGTGATAAATAATGTTTACAAACATTAATCAGCTGATTACTCAGCTGGCATCTGGGTTGACACAACAAATCGATGTATCATGTTTAAAGCGATAAGGAAGGGTTTGATGATGATGATTGAAGAATTTCGTCAGTTATTGACGCAGCTGAGATGGATCGCTGCTGTAACCAGACAGCTCTCTCGCAGACTACCCCGAGCAGAGAGCTGTCTGCTAGTGCTTATAGTGTTGGCCGAAGCCAGCACACCGGGAGGCGGGTTACAAACCCCCGGCTAACACCCGGTACCCATTCACTGCTGGGTGGACAGGGGCTCGGGTTTTAAGGAAACAGCCCAACTGTTTCCGCTCCACCCGGGGATCGAACCCGGGATTTCTCGGTTGTGAACAGAGTGTGCTTCCCCTACACTAAGGGGATACAGTTGATTGGGGCCGCCAGTTGAATCAGGCCGCCTATATTAAATGCATACTGGACGAGTTTCGCGGGCGTTTTCAGAGACACCGACTATTTTTTCTTGGCCTACAATAGGTGCTTGTTCTAACGGAGATAGTTTTATTTTGCGCAAAAAAAATAAAAAAAAAAATATGAAAAAAAATAAACTTAACCTAACCTTATAGGTTTTAATGAAACCTAACCTAACCTTATAGGTTTTAATGAAACCTAACCTAACCTTAAAGGTTTTAATGAAACCTAACCTAACCTTATAGGTTTTAATGAAACCTAACCTAACCTTAACCACAAAGTATACCTTTTTTTTTTTTTTTTATGGGTTTGCGCAAAATAAAACTATCTCCATTAGAACAAGCCCCTATTGTAGGCCAAGAAAAAAAATTGGTGTCTCTGAAAACGACCGTTAAACTGCCCTGTCTGCTGGGTATGCATGCTACTATAGGCGGCCCGAATCAACGGTACCCCACTAAGGAGTACCATTGACAGTACAGATTGACCAGAAATAAACAATTTGGAGGCAATAATTTAAGGCGCAGACATCCTGATTGACTTTTAATAAATATTTTAGGGCAATAATGGGCCAGCCATCCTGATTAACCTAATAATTCAGGGACAAAAAGGGGCAGACATCATGGTTGACCATATAATCATATAATTCAAGGGCATTAAGAGGCAGACATTCTGAGTGACCTAATCGTATCATTCAGGGATAATGAGAACGGTACCTGGTACTCTCGTCTACCGAAATTCTCGTCCTGACACAATCCGGGAACTCTCGCCGAAGGTAATGGTTTAGTTAGTAGGATATTAAGGGAAAGATACCGGTAAAAATGAACGAGGACTGCGCGGTCATTTTCTGAAACACTGACTAGATTTTCCTTGCCTAAAATTAGTGCTTTTGGTAAAAATGGACGAGGACTGCACGGTCATTTTCTGAGACACTGACTAGTTTTTTTCTTGGGTAAAATTAGTGCTTTTGATAAAAATGAACGAGGACTGCGCAGTCATTTTCTGAAACACTGACTAGATTTTCCTTGCCTAAAATTAGTGCTTTTGGTAAAAATGGACGAGGACTGCGCGGTCATTTTCTGAGACACTGACTAGTTTTTCCGGTAAATTTCTAATGTTTGCCCATACTCTCCCACTAACCCCCAAGCAAGTTTGGGCACCTGTGGAATGCGGGTTTTCGGGTGGGGAGCAATAATGCGTCGGAGACACGTAATTTAAGAATTGTGTAGAGGAGACAAACTCCCTAGATCTAAAGTAATTTCCTTATATCTAGAGAAATTTGCCCAACCAAAATTAACCTAGCCTAGCGGGGGGCTTGACCCACCGATAAACTAACCTAACCTAACCTAAATCTAACCAAATCTAACCAGATCTAACCTAACCTAACCAAATATAACCTACCCTAATCAATAATACCCTAACCAAACCTCCTATATGGTTGGGGGGCCTCTGGAAGGGGAGGTTGTGTCTGTATGAGTATTAGTCTAAGACAACTATATCATTTCTACAATATGTATATAAGTTTGGTAAAATTCTAGTGTTTGCCCATACTCTCCCACTTCCCCCAAACAAGTTTGGGCACCTGTGGGAATGCGGGGTTTTCGGGTGGGGAACAAATTATGCGTCGGAAACACGTAATTTAAGAGTTGTTTAGGGGGTTAAAATTCCCTAGATCTAGGGTAATTTCCTTATATCTAGAGAAATCTGCCTAACCAAAATTAACCTAACCTAGCGGGGGGCTTGACCCACCGATAACCTAACCTAACCTAACCAAACCTAATCTAACCAAATCTAACCTAACCTAACCTCCTAGCGGGGGGGTTGGGGGGTTGGGGGGTTTCTCAACACTTCAGTCATCATTCTGTGAGGATCGTCAGGTTCACACGTCTCTGGACTCAGAAGAAATCCAATGAATTTTCCCTAAATCTAGAGAATTTTTTTAATTTCCATAACTCAAAAAGTATGTGGTTGCGACGCATATTTTGTACCCCAGCCATATATCCTGCATTCCCCAGGTCCCCAAGCTTGTTTTGGGGGAGAGGGGGGAGTATGGGCAAACACTAGAATAATACCATAATTTTTTAAAGGTACGCGGAAGTGCATTAATACTGTACAGTATACTAAACAAAAAATAATATAGAAAACGCATGTGGTAATGGCGGTAGTGACCGCGCAGTTATCGTCCATTATAACTGAAACACCAACCGAGAAGTCTTGCCGACATAAAAGTTTTCGGCGAGTTCCACTTGTAATAGGTGCAAATGAAAGAATAAAAGGTATTTCGTTATTGGACAAGTTTTTCGCTTGTCCCAAAATAATTTAAAACTACAATTCAATACGATACATGGACATTGGTTACGTAACATGTCAAAACCCCAGACTCCCCCAATCACTAAACTAACCCCCGATATTCGGTCCCTGAATTCAAAAACACGGGTAAAAGCTGTTTAAATATATAGATTGGGTACTGTTATGTTAATAAATAAACTTGTAACTGTCGCTTAATAGGAACTCTCGCCGACGTAAAAGAAATGGAGGTAAAACTTTGAAAAGTCCTTCACCCCTATCTTTTTTTTCTTCCCCCTATAGCCAACAAGCCTGGGGAACTGGCGGGAATACGGGGTTTTTGGGTGGGGGAAGCAAATATAAGTGATTAATGGCTCCACAAAAAATCATCAATGTCACTATATGTAAAAATCTAACCTAACCTAACCTTAACCACAAAGTATACCTAACCTAACCTAACCTAACCTTAACCACAAAGTATACCTAACCTAACGTAACCTAACCTTAACCACAAAGTATACCTAACCTAACCTAACCTTAACCACAAAGTATACCTAACCGAACCTAACCTAACCTTAACCACAAAGTATACCTAACCTAACCTTAACCACAAAGTATTTCTAACCTTAACCACAAAGTATACCTAACCTAACCTAACCTAACCTTAACCACAAAGTATACCTAACCTAACCTTAACCATAAAGTATACCTAACCTAACCTAACCTAACCTTAACCACAAAGTATACCTAACCTAACCTAACCTTAACCACAAAGTATACCTAACCTAACCTAACCTTAACCACAAAGTATACCTAACCTAACCTAACCTAACCTTAACCACAAAGTATACCTAACCTAACCTAACCTAACCTTAACCACAAAGTATACCTAACCGAACCTAACCTAACCTTAACCACAAAGTATACCTAACCTAACCTTAACCACAAAGTATTTCTAACCTTAACCACAAAGTATACCTAACCGAACCTAACCTAACCTTAACCACAAAGTATTTCTAGCCTTAACCACAAAGTATACCTAACCTAACCTAACCTTAACCACAAAGTATACCTAACCTAACCTAACCTTAACCACAAAGTATACCTAACCTAACCTAACCTTAACCACAAAGTATACCTAACCTAACCTAACCTTAACCACAAAGTATACCTAACCTAACCTAAACCACAAAGTATACCTAACCTAACCTAACCTTAACCACAAAGTATACCTAACCTAACCTAACCTTAACCACAAAGTATACCTAACCTAACCTAACCTTAACCACAAAGTATACCTAACCTAACCTAACCTTAACCACAAAGTATACCTAACCTAACCTAACCTTAACCACAAAGTATACCTAACCTAACCTAACCTTAACCACAAAGTATACCTAACCTAACCTAACCTTAACCACAAAGTATACCTAACCTAACCTAACCTTAACCACAAAGTATACCTAACCTAACCTAACTGGACTTAGAATTTTTTGAGGCACCTCATATTTCATAGCGGCCGTGTGGGTTAACCAAGGCTGAGCGCACGCTGGAACCTTTACAGATGTGAAGTACAATGAGCATACAATACAGTGCGGTAGTTCATTTCAGTCAAAGCCGGAAGGGTGAGTTCCAAAGTATTTCCAAAATGGAACATTCTCCGACGGTGGCGAGCATTCCTTCCGTTCGGGGACTGTACCATTAAAGGCTAGCAAACGTGACCTAACTACCATTCAGGGGCAATGAGGGTCAAGCGTCCTGAGTGACCTAACTATAGTGCAAGGTCACTGAGGGGCAGGCATCAGAACAAAAGTTTCATTCTCAAAAACGTCCAAATTACGATATAGTGAAACAACATTAATCTAGCCGCGGGATGCCAGGCTCGCCTCGTCCCACAAACAATTCTGCTCACAGGACTCCCGCTAGTGGTCTAAAAAAAATGGTACTGCCCAATAACGAACTAATACAAAAAAAACACCGAAGGCAGTACCTACACGACTGAGGCGGCCTCCCACCAAGGCTTGTATCTCCTAAACATTTGTAAACACACGCCGCTGCCGACTACCAATAGGCTTATATTTCAATCCTTACCTCGGTGGTAACGTCTATTAGGCATAATAAATGACATTTTATTTATATATATGAGATACACCTTCTCTACACCTCCTCGTCGAGGTGGTGTAAATCTACGCCATAATATTGGCCCTGTGACGTCACGAAAATGGAGTAAGTACGCTTGCTGGATCCAGCCAGGGAGGGTTGGCGCAGACTTGCACCGAGGGGTAAAGTCTGGCGTTGTGACGTCATCGATTTGGCGCAGATGTAGCTCCTGATCCAAGAAAGTTTTCGAAAGAGGAGTATCTCAGACTTACACTGACATACACCGGCGTATGTGTTTGCTGGATCTGGCCCCTGGTCCATGACGAGATGATCTGTGTTGCGTATCGAAGCTGCTACGTTGAGCCATGACGAGATGCAGTATTGTAGATGTGTAGGGCTGGACAGTTGCATGTAGAACGTTTATATCTTGACTGTGGAGAGATGCGAGACGTTTCTGTCTGTGGCAGCGCGGTGTCGGGTGGCTGGCGATGATGCGGTGACCTCATGACTGAAAAAATGCGCTGAGTTGCTTGAGTGAGGCTACCTCTCTCTCCCTCTGTAGGTGCTGCTTGTAGACTTGAATATTCTTGTAGTTAATTGCTGGCTGTTGTGTTGCTCGTGGACTTGAAGCAATTATTGTAGAGTGTGTTGCGGCTGGCTGGTGTTGCGTAGGGTACCGAGGTTGCCATGTTGATGGTCGTGGTTGTGGTTGTGCTGGCTGGTTGTGGTTGTAGCCTACTGGCTGGTTGTGGTTGTGGTAGCTTGAAGAAGATCGGCGTATAATCTTGATAATCTTGGTAGAACGTGGAAAAGCTGTAGAATGGCCGGAGAACGTTGCTTGGTTGTGTGTTGTAGAACTTGCTTGTAGAATGCGTTGGGTGTCGTTAACACCGCGTTATGGTGTTATAAGACTGATAAAATAAATCACCACCGCTGTACACCAATTATATAAGTCGTTATATTACCACCGCGTATGGCACCATTTATATAGTCTGTATATTACCACCGCGTATGGCACCATTTATATATAAGTCTGATATTTGTAGATACTTATCTGGTATGAGTTAAATTGGTACTTCCAGCTTTGTACACATTTATTTAGAGTCCAGTAAGGAGCGTAGAGATTACAACCAAGTACAATGAATGTCTTGAGCACAGCCAGGGAGTGTCGGATGGGGCGAGTGAGCAGAGCGTGTTTGTAGCGTCGATGTCCGAGGTCTTCTCCCCATCCTCCTCGTGATTCTGGCTTCTTATCACTTCTTGTTGATCCTATACTTTATGCTGACAACTAGGCATTTGTCCTGTGACATACTTTGAGAATGCAAGGTGTTCCT
>JACEEZ010002781.1:47500-58312 GCA_016584305.1 Chionoecetes opilio
TATATATATATATATATATATATATATATATATATATATATATATATATATATATATATATATATATATATATATATATATATATATATATATATATATATATATATATATATTAGGGTGGTCCAAGAAGAGGGGGTAAAATTTCAAAGTGCACTGGTCCTTTTTCCACACCGCTGCTTTTTTTTGTGTTGTATTCTTCTCCTTGTGTGCAAAATTTCATCGCGATACAATGATATTTAGAGGTCGACCTATCATCTCGCTTTCTATCATAGGATTTAACCCGGAACATATCACATACCCGAATTGGAGCACTTCCCTACATCACAGACCCAAATGGTGTTGATTTCTGAATTCTCCGGGGTTAATAACCCCATAGACCACATTTTATCAACTAAAAACTGCTATACAGCTGTCTGAATGCTGAATTTCATTATTTGGTTTTCACAGTAAATTTTAAGGGTAGGCCATACCCTGGTTACGGTACTTCTAGTAGAGATAAAGCAAAATGGTTCGCATTTTTTAACTCAGAAGGGTCGATTTACACATAGAAGGGGTTTCATCGACACTGATTTATTGACAATTCACAAAATATTGCCAAAAAAATAGTTTTTCTATAGGAAAATAGAGAAATTGAAATTTTCTGTCATATTTTGCAGGTTTTAGTAAATAAATGAAATATGAAAGCATTTCTATGTGTAAATCGACCCTTCTGAGTTAAAATGCAAACCATTTGTTCTATCTCTATTAGAAGTACCCTAACCAGGGTATGGCCTACCCCTAATTTACGGTATGAAAACCAAATAATGAAAATCAGCATTCAGACAGCTGTATATCAGTTTTTAGTTGATAAAATGTGTCTATGGGGTTAAGAACCCCGGAGAATTCAGAAATCCACACCATTTGGTGTTGTCAAAATCAAGGGGATTTCTAAGGTTCAATAGATTTTCTGCGTTGAGTTTCATATTCAATGTGGAATGCGAAGTATACTTGGCCCAGCAATGATCGCCGGGGCATTTCATCTTTATGCTTCTTCATCTTCAATAGTGTATTTGGATGATAATTAGAATAAATTCCATTTCAATTTATACAAAAATATAAAAAAAGTGCCTCAATTCATAAGTACAATAAGAAAGATAATAATAAGAAGGATGGAAGGACTCAGAAGCAGTGGCGTATATAGGTCCTTAAATGGAAGGGGGTAATGGTTGAATCCAGGATTGTTTTAAGAGGGGGGGGGGGGTTGTACGAGGCGAGCCTCAATAGTTGAGGGGGTTTTCAATAATAACAAAACTGCAATGTGTTTCGGAGGGCCTCAGCCGAACCCCTGAGACTGGCTCACCGAACCCAGGTTAAGAACCACTGCTTTAAAATAAAATCAGCATTTCTACTTTTAACACTCTTGCTAATGAATCCTAAAACAATTATTCGTGAGGATACGAACTATTATGACATATGAGTTGTGGTGAGATCGAAGTCCTTATGGCAGTGCTACCAACCGTTCGTATGACACACAGCAGACAGCACCGAAAGGTCCTTTACCAGATGTTTTCACCAAAATTCATGACACGACTTTCGTCTTTGACCGTACATCTAATGACTATGATCTGATGGCCATCTCAGGTTTAATGACCTGAAACTTAAATGAGATTTTTACACTTATTTTTTTCATAGAAGTTCATAAAGATATAAAATTAGCTCCTTCGATCCATTTGGGAGTAAACTTGGGATGACCTCTGTTTAGTGTTTTCTCCCTTTAAATAAAACCGTCACAGAAAAGGAAGATAAAAAAACAAAAATCTCAATAAATTTTAATTGTTATGGAAATACTTTGGAAACGAAGATCAATATTGTGTAAGTAAGATATCAAGAGGGAAGGTATATCATCGTTAGTGGAATACACAAAATGTATTGGGAAGGGTCAGGTCGAGATGACACTTAATCTGATGTCAAACATTTAAGAAAAAAACCCAGTCTATATATTATTTTACTTACTTTGTTGCGTTTTTTGTCAATTCATTTACTAATTAATTAATTAATTTTATATTAATTTACGAATATATTAACTTACACGCTACTTTAGTCTGGATAAGAAAGCTTATATGTTTATATGATGTATTTATTAGGTGCTGCAGGACCAGAAACTGCGAACATTTCAACAACTCCGTCAAAATGTAAAGTTACAGGGTCCGCGCCCTTTTAGTTGGATCCTGGAATTCCTGCAACGGCTGGCTTCAAATTCACAGGGGTTGCCGTATGACACCCCATCGCTGCCGCACACTGGTTGGTAAACCGCAGAGCAGGACCTCCGGCATGGGTCTGTGCTTGGACGGAGAGGGAGACGGAGGGGATTTTGAGGTAAAGGTGGAGCAATTGCAGGTCTCCTGGAGGGTGTTCGCGAGGCAAAGTTATGTTGACCTGTGGTGGGGAAAAAATAAAAATAATTTTAGAGATTGTTTCTATCGTGTCAATAAATTAATCTGAATGGAGATGATGTAATGAATAACTCAAACTACCGTAGTGGCATAATAATTAATATTCTTTGTGCATGCAGCTATTCATCTGGATTAACTTAATTTGATATGATATACATATTAGGGTTGCCTTTATTTTTCGAAAATCGAATTTTTTTTTGAGACGGGCAGTTTTCTGGTTTGAATCCAATCAAAAACAACGTGTGTAAAATATTTTTGAAATAAATTAATATTTAGAGGTCGCTCAACGAGGTCAAAGTTCGGAAATTTTGGAAAAAATGTGGTATTTTACAATGTTACAGATGTGTATGTAATTGGAAATTAGGACATATTTTGCTCGATTATTACCAAATACATGCTAAATAACATAATTGCTTTACATACTTTTGGTTCTAGGTCCCCCTCGTTACGAGTATTAGCCCCTCATGGGGGGGTCTCATGGGCGCCCATCTCCCACTCATTGTCGCCTAGGTCGCAGAGGTCACTGAAGACTTGCGGGCGTCAGGATGGCCACGGCGGTGACTTTCGACAACTTGAAGCAAGTATTGCCTCTGTTCCTCATCTTTCGTGAGGGCCAGGTTGAACTGCTGCATAAGCGCCACACCCCGTTCAGCGAAATCGTTCGTCACAGCCAGGGCCCTCACTCTGCGCGCCGTTTCCAAACTAACACTGTAACAACTGTAGTTGGGGTCCTGGGACCATGTTTTAGGGTCATTGCGGAGGAAGTCGCGTTCCAGACGCAGGATTGCCTTCTCGCACACCAGCTCGAGAACATGATGGCGAATCGCTACGATGGCCTGTCGCCATCATGTTCTCGAGCTGGTGTGCGAGAAGGCATTCACGGCGTGCCTCGGTCCCTCGACTGGTCCGGACATCCTGATCTTCAAACGATTCCAAAACCGCTGGGAACTCATCAACAAGGCGGCACCTAAGCCCTTCACCGACGAGGACATCCCGCCTCACCTTCACGAGATCCGCGACGACCTGTTGGCCGAGTTTGGTCGCCTTGTTGACGTTCAGCATCCACGAGATGACTACCGCGAACTCCTAGAACTTTCCATCATCGTCCTCGGTGGACAACCCAAGCGAGGAACCCGCTTCGCTCGCCCGGGCGCCCTCCACCGTGCTCGCTGGATGGCCAAGGTCCTGTATGCCATCAAGGTGTACCTGTTCCGGGACCAGTTCTCACTGACGGCAGCCGAGACATCCGGTATCCGGCGATTCGTCACCTTCAGCGTCTCCACATACGTAACGGCCTGGTGCAAGGCGTCCCAGTTGGCAGCAGCCCCGGCGCAGGACCTGGATTTTCTCAAGGCGCTGCTGGCTTACCCCGACAAGGCGGTGAGCAAGGCGACGTCCATAGCGTTCCGTCGCCACCTGTGGTACCTGAGCGAGAGAATCGTGTGATTGGCGTTCTTCGATGACAACTTGCCAGCCTCGATCAAACGGGACATGCTCAAGGCTATGGAACAAGAGGAGGGGTCAGATGATCCTCTTCGGCGGCTGGCTCAAGTCGACGCCACCATCGAATCCATTCCGAGAAAAACCGTTGCCCACTTCGTCCCCAGCAGCATGGCGGACTTCTTCACAATCCTGCGTCTGGAACGCGTCTTCCTCCGCAACGACCCTACAACATGGTCCCAGGACCCAACTACATGGAAGCGGCGCGCAGAGTGAGGGCCCTGGCTGTGACAAACGATTTCGCTGAACGGGGTGTGGCGCTTATGCATGCAGCAGTTCAACCTGGCCCTCACGAAAGATAAAGAACAGAGGCAATACTTGCTTCAAGTTGTCGAAAGTCACCGCCGTGGCCATCCTGACGCCCGCAAGTCTTCAGTGACCTCTGCGACCTAGGCGACAATGAGTGGGAGATGGGCGCCCATGAGACCCCCCCATGAGGGGCTAATACTCGTAACGAGGGGGACCTAGAACCAAAAGTATGTAAAGCAATTATGTTATTTAGCATGTATGGTAACAATCGAGCAAAATATGTCCTAATTTCCAATTACATACACATCTGTAACATTGTAAAATACCACATTTTTTCCAAAATTTCCGAACTTTGACCTCGTTGAGCGACCTCTAAATATTAATTTATTTCAAAAATATTTTACACACGTTTTTTTTTATTGGATTCAAACCAAAAAACTGCCCGTCCCGATAAAAATTCCGACTTTCGAAAAATGAGGGCAACCCTAATACATATCCATATATCTAATTACGGCATAGCTACTGAGGAAGGAAGACATTGGGAAGGAAGACTACTCTGGAAGACATTGGATAAAAAACCTATCAACATTTGTTTATCCTTATTGATTATTTTCATGTTCTATTTATGGAGTACGTGCAGTACATAATTACCTTTATATCTCCCGACCATGATGGCCTTGATCTTGTTTAAGGGGACCGTCCGGTCGATTTTTTCAATGAATTTTTGAAAAATAAAAAAAAAATAGTGTAAATGGTGCAAATCCTCATACAGATACATCTGGCCATAACACTCCCATAAAGTGTTTTGGCAAAATTCGGATATTTAAAGGGACAACTTAAAGGTCCCGCGCACGCCGTGACAGGCTGCGTCACGCCCATCTTTTTTTTACATCTATATTGGTAGTAAAATATCAATAAAAATTAAATTGAACAATGATCATTTATCGATTTTTCTGATGCATTTTAGTGGTGTCTAGCACGTTTGTCGATACAGTAGCGTGCAGAGGGACTCTGAGGGTGGGTGTCCACGTTGAACGTTCCCAGTCTCAGTCACTCTCAGTCACACACAGTGCTGGCCGAGGTATTGGTAGAGATGCACGTATGCATCTCTCTCTCCCAGTCATCAGCAACTTTCCTAGTTTTATTTGCCTTGAAATGCCTTATTTTTGCATCCTGTCACTATATCAAGGTTGTCGAAGAAGACACTTGCCATAATGGCAATGCGAGCTGCTGCTTATGCTTTTTTCGCATTTTCTTATATTTTTTATTTGAGGAACAAAAATAGAAAAAGTAGATAAACACGATAGTCATGGTGGCTTTTAAAGTGTGTAAAACCGGGTAATAAAGAGGAGGATGGTACCCTCTGATCCCCATCTACTTATTGATATAATGTTCTGGAAAATACAGGAGGAGACCAAGTACCAAACACACGCAAATGTTTAACGGCGTATATCTCAAAACTTATCCATGACCATATAAAAGAAAACTCCTGCTTAAAGTTACGGATGTGGGGTCAACCGGCAGAGCGGGCGGTATGTTGTGGCCTGCAGGGCGCCGTGAGATAGTGCAATCACGGACCATAGAGCGGGAAACCTGTCCCAGTCCAGTTTACCGGACGTGGGTGAGACGAAAGGTACCACACGACTCTCGCCCTTGAGAACGGCTAGAGAAAGTTATCACGTGACCTCTACGCAGGAATGTGATTGGATAGAGTGCTCGCCTTTGTATGAGTCTTGCCGTGGGCAGTGGTAGGAGCAACGAGTCTGGTCTAGAAACTGATAGGGGAAAGACCTTCCAAACTCTCCGGAGTATGTGTAAAGGGACTTTTATACATTTTTCCGACTTGTGCGCCGATTCGCACCGACAATTCAAATCGGAAGTGGTCGGTATAATTGTCGGGACAGATTAGGAGAAGTCAGGGAGGTCGTGCTGGGATCGGCACCTCTCCGAATCTTTTTTAGCATGCTCACATCTTTCGATATTTATTGGGACGCTAGGCAATTTCGTGTGAACATCGTTTGTATAGGCATCGTGCTTGCTCATGATGGTACGTCCTAGGTCGTGTTCGTTCGGGTTGTGTCCCGAGCGAACACGATTATCGTGTGAGTCCGTGTAACTCACACGATTCCAATACAAATTCGAGTAGGTGAAATTATATATCAGGGCCCATCCAGAACTAGCACGATTGAGCACAAACAGTAACCACGAGCCAGATGGACACCAATACAAATTGCGGGAGGCCGTCTGAAAAACTGATGAATAATTAACACTTAACTATTGAAACATATGACCCCACACGATTAAAGTCAAAATCACTCAAAATTATACGCGCATGCCTCTTGGCGGAAATCAATATGTAAGTGAAGATAAATCTTGTACTATTAAGTAAGGTTATGGGGTCTCTTGGTTTGGAAGTGGTTCCAGTGGTGGCAGCTGAACGTTTCCTTGCGTCCAAACTTCCAAAGCCTTTTTCACAGCGTGTCAGTCCATAAGACGAACCTCCCTTGGCTCCAACATCAACATACATAAATTTCTAATAGGCGTCAACCACAGCCAAGTGTACAATGGATAATTTTTTTTGTAATTGTACTAATGAGATCTACTCTTGAGAAGGCACTTGCACGCCACATGTTCCCATAAACAGCACCAAGAACATGGTGGAAATACCAGCGTTTGGAGTACAGGGCAGGCACTTCCTTCCCCTCTTCATGTGTTCTAAGGTAAGATAGGAACTCCTCCAGGTACTTTTCATTGATTGCCTCACACGTCTCTAAGATAAGGATGGTTATGGTATTGTGAGCCACTCTGAAAACGTATTGTGATTTCTTGTATGTGTCTCCTGTGGCCAAGTACCGAAGGGCTATAGCAAGTCTCAAATAGGCTCCAATGGCATCCTTCAGAATGTCCCCTACTTCTCAATTCTTCCTTTTTTTCTTCTCCCTCTTCATCAGGAGATTCATTCACAACGACAATTTTCCAAAGTAGACATCCAGGTCACATTTTAACTTCAGCAACTCGAGCTGACTCTCAGGTAAGTACGTACATCAATAAGTCCACGTCTATGGTCTTCTTGATGCTCTGTACCTGGGAACGATGCAAGATATCCTCCCGCGGTCCTTTTACAACCTTTCGGTGCATACTCAGGTATTGTCGAATTGAAGTCGTGCTAGATCGTGCTCGATTCGTGCTCGCCTCGTGCCCGCTATGACATTAGGTTTTGTCAATACATATTAGATTGTATTCACTTCGTGTACGTTACGTACTATAGTCTATTCACTTAAGGTGGATTCCTGGGCTGGGAGCTGCTCGATTCCTACCGAGTTTGTAAGGACGTCGCTGATTGGCTGATAGACTCGGGCTGGGTGGTGGTGGTGGTGGTACCTTGCCTAGCCGCTACCAAAACCCTTGCGTTGCCTCAGAAAAATATTAATATTTCTTTGCTTAACCCCTTCACTGCGGATATCAAATTCATAGGCTACCCCTTGTGCGGCAGGTTTAATTAAAATATAAAATAATTACTGATCATATTTAAAGTGCCTAAATGAATAGGATGCTCATTCCTTACAGAAAATCTATGTTTCGTCTTGGTGGAGGCTACCAGCTAAGTGAAGAGTTACGTCAAAGTGCAGCAACAGGGCCGTGACCGTGCTGCCAGACGCACAATGAAACTACTTACTACTCAACATAATACAGCTTATTTTGGTACATAAATGCTTCATTCATGCATTCATTCATTCATTCATACTTCTGTTTTATATCCATCAAGAATATATTGAAATACTTGACTATTTAGCCTCGCCATTCAAGTAGAGGGCGCGGCAGCGTCAACACGTCGTACTGTACCGCTTGAACTTATTAGTCACACTAACTCACGCAAGCAGAAAAAGAGGTTATATTATATCGCAACACTGACACTGTTGCCATACAAGCCTATCACAACGAATATTTACCCATAATATCATTGAGCGCGCAATTTAAATACAGAAACCATATATGTACCAGCCGCAGCGAACCCTTAAATAGCTGAGAGACCGTATTTGTACCAGCCGCAGTGAAGGGTTAACTCATTCTTACACAAGATAGGCTATTTTGTTGTATCAGTGAATCAGTCAGTGATTGGTCAAACAATAGCACGCTATTCGTAACTCAATAGGGTAAAAAATAAAATCATGATGAGTATCACAGGAGTAGGCGGATTTTCAGGTTTCAGTGCATTGAAATGTTGTACTCCTACCCGATATTACCAAGCTACCAGATGATATTTAGGTTAAACTGACCCTACTATCGTGTTCAGGATACATTGCTGCATATCTTGATCATAAAAAATTTCAGTAAGACTACACCAATATTTAAGATAATTGAAGAAAGTAACACAGCGTGTAAACATTTTGTCTGCTTTTTTGCTTCAAACTCGCTGTAACTCCATCGTTTTGCTCGCATTAAATTTTGAATCGTAGTTTCAAAATCCTCACAATTTTCCAATTCTACGGTATGTAGCACGTACCAATAAGGAACAAATTATGTGGTCAAAGTGTTAATAAAGTAAAACTACTGAAACTGGCACAGGGGTGGGAGCCTCTGATAGCAGAACTCATCTCTCATGTAGGGAGCAATGTCACCAGTCACGGCGCCAGTTTCAGTAGTTTTACTTTATTAAACACTTTGACCACAATTTTTTTTCCCTTATTGGTAAGTGCTACATACCTTAAGAATCGGAAAATTGTGAGAATTTGAAACAGCGATTCAAAATTAATGCGAGCAAAACTGATGGAGTTACAGCGAGTTGAATGCAAAAAAAGCAAGACAAAATGTTTATACACCGTTTACTTTCCTTCAATTATCTAATATTGGTGTAGTCTTACTGAAATTTTTTATTTCAAGATATGCAACAATGTATCCTGAACACGATAGTAGGCTCAGTTTAACCTAAATATAATCTGGTAGCTTGTATATCGGGTAGGAGTACAACATTTCAATGCACTGAAACCTGAAATCTGCCTACTCCTGTGATACTCAGTCATGACTTTAATTTTTACCTATTGAGTACGAATAGCGTGTATTGTTGATCAATCACGCTGATTCACTGATACAAACAAAATAGGCCTATCTTGTGTAAGAGGTGAGTTAAGCAAGAAATATGAATATTTTTCTGAGGCAACGCAAGGGTTTTGGTAGCGGCTAGGCAAGGTACCACCACCACTACCAACCCAGCCGAGTCTATCAGCCAATCAGCGACGTCCTTACAAACTCGGGTAGGCTCGAGCAGCTCCCAAAAATCAGCTTAGTGAATAGACTATAGTTCCAGTATTCTTACTAGGGTCATGCTAATTTCGTGCTAGCTCCAAATTTGGGATGAATCGGCCAAGAACTCAAGGTCAACAGTTGTCAGCGCGTTAGACCGGTATGTGTGAAAGCCCTAGCTGCTGGGCTAATTCAGAGAGGCTTACTTCCGGTCTGCACGACCTAGCGACTTCCAACAGCTGTTCTGGCAACTTTTGCATCTGCAGGCACATTGGATGACGTATTTAAAGGACGTTGAGCTGTCGAAACCAGGCAACTGCTCTAGGCAGTTGTAGAGCACGCAATATACATAAAAATACTCATAAATTGAGTATATATGATGTTTTCTGACTCAAGAATGAACAGGGCAAGTATACAATGAAATTAGCCTTAAAACTATCCTACACCGTGGTGAGTTATTATGGGGTGATTGGGCCGAGTGGTGAACTGCGGCACCTCACCGAGACCCTGACGAGACACCTCGCTTCACCAGCCGGCGGGTAGCTGCCACTAAACCGCCACGCATCAGACTGAAGGTATAATGGCTCCCTTTTCTTAATAAAACCCCAAGTCCTGTCCATCCAGCCGTGATGGGTATCGGGTGTTAGCCGGGTTGTGACCGCCTCCGGGGTGGTTGCTTCCCCAAATGGCAGGAAGACCAGTACGATAGAGAGATTATCACAGCGGAAAAGATCACCATAGTGACACCGTAGCGCCACTGCCATATCTCGTACCAGAATCCCCGCGACTTCCGGGTTGTACAAAATAGAGGAAGTTAGTTAAGCTAAACACTGTGCCCTTTAACTCTTTCTGAATGTCTGCCCTGGAACTGCTGGATCCTAACTTCCTGAGGCCTGACCTGAGTAACACCCCAGAACGGGATATGAGACCCGGTGCAGCATGGATATCAATGGTAGAAAGAAGTGGGTATGCAAACGATAGTGGCCTTCGGGTGGTGGTGGAAAAAAACACAGGCTGCGAAGTAAATGGCTGGCGACGGAGAAACTACGGTGACTGGATGTGGTGATGTCGTGAGCCTCAAGAGGACAACGAGTCTATAAACCCGCCCGCAAATTCCCGTTTTCTGAAAGAGTATGGCCAAAGCCTTCTCTATGCAAAAGCCTGCGTCTGGGAGAGCGGGATGGACGTGACGTCAGTAGAGAGTCTGCTCCACAAGTCAAATAGGAGCGAGCTTTCAGCGAAATGAGGAGTACGGGGTACGGCTTCCCTTGCACCCACTTTCACCCACTGTTAACTCTTCGCCATTTAATATTTTCTCAAAACATTTACAGGCGATATCAATAGAGGAATTAATTCGCTTTCCCTGTATATTTGTTTACTGATAAATGAT
>JACEEZ010002783.1:10000-17016 GCA_016584305.1 Chionoecetes opilio
ACCGTGAGGAGGATGTCATGGTCCTTGACACAAGGGGTTAATCCTTACAAGGGGCAGGGCCCCCCTTTTATGGGTACGCGTGCTTTGGGGGGGCGGCGCGGCCAACAAGCCCCTGGCTCCTTGAAAAAATAAAGGTCGCGCGGTGAGGCTCACAGGGGGCAGCGGTCCGGGGGAGGAACCCCCACTTCACGCCTTCAGGGACCCCCGAGACTAAAAGGCCCCCCACCGGGGTGTACATACAAAGGGCATCAGCAGCGGGGGGCCTCACCTTCACACACTCGGCAGCCCCTACGGCGGGCCCCGGTTACCACAAGGGGCCCTTGCTTAGCCCCCACAGAGCTACACAGCCCCGCTGCCGTACTTTTCACCACCAGGTCAGTTCGTCGCGTCTACGTCGGCTGGGGGAAGCTCTCCTTGCCTCGCAGCCACGCCCTGGCGGTAAACTGTGCAAAGTTTCAGGAATTGTGAACGCGTGGCTGCCGAGGTGAAGGCAAAGGGGATCACAATTAACACGATTAGGTTTTAATAGGAACCCAAAATTTTGGGGTCCTTTAGCCCCTTTAAAAGTTACAATTTTTATTAATGTAAATATAACTACTCGTAATGATGTTTTTTGTAACTCGGTATAAAAAAAAAAAAAAGAAAGAAAAAAAAAAAAAGAGAGAGGAGAGAGAGAGAGAGAGAGAGAGAGAGAGAGAGAGAGAGAGAGGGGAGAGAGAGAGAGGAGAGAGAAGGAGAGAGAGAGAGAGAGGAGAGAGAGAGAGAGAGAGAGAGAGAGAGAAGAGAGAGAGAGAGAGAGAGAGATGACCAAAGCAGGAATAAAATACGTTAGGGTTATAATCTGAATGTTTTACAAAGGGCATCTTGTTAAGAAGTTGGGAGCGGAGACCTTAAACACCTTTATTAAAGTACTATGAAATACTCCCCTCTCTCTCTCTTTTCCCCTCTCTCCTCTCTCTCTCTTTTCCTCTCTCTCTCTCTCTCCCTCTCTCCTCTCTCTCTCTATATAATATATATAATATAATATATATATATATATATATATAAAATTTAATATTATATATGTATATATATATATCTCATACACACGCACACACACACACACACACACACGCACACACACAACACCGCCTCCTACCTACTACACCTCCAAATAGCTGACGCAAAGCACAGGTGAAAGCCTCTTGATTAGGTGGCTCCATACAGGTGAGTGAGGAGTCGCGGGGATGGGTGTTGACGCTCATAAACGAGACAAACAGGTGTGCAGGTGACGTGTTTGGTGACGTAGAGTGGGGAGGGGAGGGGGCATAGAAGTCATGGTTGGAGGGAGGGTATAAATTTAGTGGGAGGAGGGAAATGTGAGACACAGGGTAGGAAGGAGAGCTTGATTGGATTAGAGAGAAAGAGGAGAGGGGATGGAAAGAGGAGGAGTAGTAGGTAAAATAATAGAAGGACGAGGAGGAGACGGTGACTTAACTAATAGGAGAATAAGGAAAGGGTGAGGAGGAGGAAGAAGACCAGGATACATGATGATTGCATTAGTGGAAAGATTCTACACACACACACACACACACACACACACACACACACACACACACACAGACATACATAAAACAATACATACATAAAACAATACAGACGCTCGCACACAATTTCTACAAAACACACTTGCCGGTATTGATGTAGCTTGATGGGTCAGTAGAAGTAAAGGAGACTGTAGTGGAGGGAGAAGGGAAGGCAGGGGAAGAAAGGTGTGGGTGGAGATGGTAGGGAAGGGGAGGGAGTGAGAGAGAAGCAAGGGTGAAGGCAGCAAGGCAGGGGAGGGGGGGATGGCGTATATACGGGCCTTTTATTACTTCATTCCCGAGGGAGGCGCCCCAGGGGATCAGCAGGGGGGGAGGGGGGGACTGGGGGAGGAAGGGGGGACTAAGAAGGAGAGGGGGGACTGGGGGGAGGGAGAGGGGAGCGTTACGGCATTCTTTGTAAGGCTCATGAAAGAGGTGATTCCGTTTTTTTTTTTCGTACACCACACAAACTAGCCTAACATCAAAATATATGAAAAAAAAGGAATGTCAGAGGCGAATACGTAACTGTGACCTTGAAGTGCCTGCGCTATGTAAAGTCCTCTCATGATCCATCACCGCCTTTAAATCTAAGTCCTCTCGTCGCGTTATCTTTTGAGCCTTTGACTATAAATTTGCTTACTACGCCGGTCGTCGGTCAAGCGCAATATCGGCACGGCTGGCTAACTTGGATATTGATTTTTCATTTTTTCTAGATTTTCAATGTTTTTTTTACAACGTTTCTTTTATTTGCATTGCAACCGGGTACGCCTTTCCCGTGAGTGTAAGCTTGATGTAGTAATAACACATGTGTAGTGCTGCCCAAATAGAGGGGTAAGAGCGAGAGAGAGAGAGAGAGGAGAAAAGAGAGAGAGAGAGGGAGAAGAAGAGAGAGAGAGAGAGAGAGAGAGGGGAGAAGAGAGAGAGAAGAGAGAGAGAGAAAAGAGAGAGAGAGGAGAAGAGAGGAGGAGAGAGAAGGGGAGAGAGAGAGAGAGAGAGAGAGAGAGGAGAGAGAGAGGAGAGAGGAGAGAGAGAGAGAGGAGAGAAAGGAGGAGAGAGGGAGACCCAGAGAGGGGAGAGAGAGAGAGAGAGAGAGAGAGAAAAAAAAAAAGTTAAACCTATATATTTAATCACTCTCTCTAAATTAAGGTTTCAATCTCATCTAAAAGCCAATACGTCTTGCCCGGCCCCTCTCCCTCCCCTGCCTCTATAGGATTGCTCCCTTGCCTCAGCTTCCTCCTCCACCACCAGAAGAACGAATATTCTCGCGTCTCATTTTGGCAGCATCATTCCAACAGCTACGGAGATTACCTGCTCCCTCCTCCTTTTCTATCCCCCCGGTTTTTTTCTTCTCCTCCTCTCCTCCTCTCTCCCTTCTCTCTCCTCTCTCTCCTCTCCCCTCTTCCTCCCTCTCTCCTCCTCTCTCTCTCTCTCTCCTCTCCTCCCCCCTCTCTTCTCTCTCTCTCTCTCTCTCTCTCTCTCTCTCACTCTAAAATACTTTTGATTTCTACCTGTTTCCCTCCTCTGTCATATTCCAGTTTGTATCCTGTTTCTCCCTCATTTTCGTTGGACTCGAAAAAAGACGCTAATAGACGGTCACATTCCACCACAGACACTCACTCGCTATAACACTTAACAAAATACTAGAGCAACAACAACAACAACAACAACTTCCTGAAAAAAAACGTAGGTAAGCGCATCCTCACTATACCTGACACCATTACCATTATCCATTATCCATTACCACCATCATGTCGCGGTTGAGCTGGCGTTTTAAAGGATGACACACACATCAACACAGCCACCACAAACCCCTTCACTGTCAAGCTATCGTTCATATATTTTCTTAGGTTTCAGGCACGTCCAGGAGACAGACGATTGATTGACACCTTCACGGATCCATAGACTGACTGACTACTTGATGCGGGGAGAAGAGGAGGAGGGGGAAGAGGAGGAGGAGGAGGAGGAGGAGGAGGAGGAGGAGGAAGACATAGGAATACATAGGAATAACAGACACCAGGATACCTATTGGGCCATAACTAGGGTATCTGTTGAACTATATACTCAATCAATCATTGGGGGCATACGCCGGGGGGCGCGTCGCCTCGCCCACCCTACGACGCCACTCCCGGGGGTAACCACGCGCGAGTTCCCATGCAGGTTCCTTTCCCATACCAAGCAGCTCTCAACAAGAAACATCAACTTGCCCCAGCCACGAGCCTTGTGGGCGCCCCCTTGGCCTCCTCCACGCCGGATTGTCTCTTACAGATACAACCCGATGGGAAGGATCATTTCGGGTAGCGTGCCACATGCCCATATAGCCAAAAGTTGGCGCTGACGGACTATGCAAGTAATAGGCCTCGATTCAGTCTCACGGGGGCAATCGCTGATTTGACACGTAATCATCCCAGCGATACCCCATGATTCTGCGAAGACACTTTTTACCAAAGGCATTGATTCGTCTCTTCAAGTCACTATTTAGTGTCATGTCTCACAATCATAGAGTAAGACAGGGATCACAAGCGACTTGAAGATCCGGATCTTTGTCCTCCTGCACAGGTACCGACAGCTCCAAATACTCCCGCTGAGCGAGTCCATTTCACCGTGGGCTATGCCAATCCGTCGTAAGACTTCTTTACGTGGACCCGTCATATGACTAAACGTCATTATGGGGACCTGCGCTAAACCAATGTATGTAAAAACTTTCCAAGATCTCAATGTCCTCGCCACACGCATGAACAGACTGTACTGCTTTATCTAGTAAGTCCTCCAAATACCTGGACCTTGGTCTTTAGCCAGGAGACCTCAAGTTTCCCCAAAAGGCTTTGCCTCCTCGTGCAGCGCCTCGAGAGCCATCACCAGGACTCCAGCGACTCAGCAAGATTACGCATCATCGGCAAAAACAAGATCGGGGATCTTGGTGTTGCCGGGACGGATGCTCCACAATCACTTTGATCTACAACCTTGTCCAATACCCAGTCCATACAAGCGTTGAAAAGTGATGGGCAAGGACGCACCCTTGCCTCACCCTGTATTCACAGGAAAAAGCGGGAACACCTGCCCCACACTTCACAGCACTCTCAGTCCCAGAATACAGACCAGTTATCAACCCAATTTCCTTTTGCAGGAATCCCTCGAAGTCGCCAGAAGTTTCCCAGAGTGACTCACGATGCACTGAGTAAAAACGCCTTCTTGAGATCAACATAGGCTGCAAGCATCCCCTGTTCCGAAACTCACTTTCGGCGTTCCACAGGACACGAAGCGCTAGGATACGGTCCTTTGGGTTGATTTACCAGGCGTGAACCCAGACTGCTGAGGTCTCTGATGCTTCACCAGATGACTGCGAATTCGTGTCAGCAATAGATGGGCAAGCACCCTTGCCTGGTACGCTGAGCAGTGTAATAACGCGGAAATTGTTGCGTCCTGACGGTCCCCTTTCCCTTTCCAGATAGGACGACCGGGCCCCCTTTTCCAGTGAGAGGAATGGTACCTGAAAGCCACAACGGCAGTCAGGACAGCATGCAACCCGCGGATCATGGCCTAAAACCCCCAGCTTTGAGGAGCTCCGCACTGATATTACAAACACCAGCTGCCTTTCCACCCTTCAACTTTGCTACAGCCTCTCTGACTCCGTCAAGAGAGGGTGCGGTTTCGTCAATGGGAGGATCGGCATCCACTGCCTGTAACCCAGTGGTGTGAAGCTGCTCAGTTGGAGGGTCCACCGTGAACAGGTCCACCACTATATACTACTAACTATCAACTATATGTAAGAGGACAGTTGGAAAAGGATACCATGTCCCTAAAGAAGATAGGTACATGGAAGTTTCGTAGTGAAGAATGATAGGATATGAAGTATACTAATTACAACTACCACTAACACTAATCGATCCGGGGTACTATAATATGAATTCGCAGGGCAATATCAAAACCCATTTACTTTAAGGTACGCGTCAAGTCTGTTTTTAAATGAAATAATTGGGCTAGCTTCGACAACATTTGCTGGTAATTTGTTCCATCGATCAACAACTCTAACATTGAAATTTTTTTACGGAGATCTGTGCTGCAACGTTGACCATTCAGTTTTAGACCGTTGTTTCTTGTTGTCACGTGAGGAGAAGACTCGAATAGGTTCTCTTAATTAATGACATCAAATCCTTTAACGATCTTAAAGGTCCACCCACATCAAGTCCCCACGGATTCTACGATCCTTTAAGGAAAACATATTAAGTGTCCGCAGTCTCTCTTCATAAGATGAATTTCGCAGAGATGGAATTAGTTTGGTTGCTCTTCTTTGAACTGATTCCAATTTGGCTTGATCTTTTATGAAACAAGGCGACCAGAATTGTACGGCATATTCTAAGTGTGACCTAACGAAAGACGTATAATCGACTAATAATCGTGTCATTACTCTCGGAGTTTTATGTTCAAAGTTGCGTTTGATGAAGCCCAACATCATATTCGTCTTTTTACTGGCAGCCAGGAAATGCGTACTGGTTTTAAGATAATTACTAATGATGACACGTAACTCCTTTTCCTGCTGTACTTCAGTTAACGATTTTTTTTGCATTTTATAGTTATATTTGAGGTTATCGTTACCTATATGCATTACTTTACATATATCGGAATTGAATTTTAATAGCCATTTATCACTCCAATCTGATTGTTTGTCGAGATCACGTTGTAAGACTTCGCAGTTTTCTCTAGTATATGCTTTACCGCCTAATTTGGTGTCATCTGCAAATTTCGATATTTTAGATGCAAGTCAGCATTCCAGATCATTGATATATATCAGAAAAAGAGTAGGACCCGAGACCAAGCCCTGAGGCACCCCACTAGTAACATCTAACCAATCAGATGCCTTGCCGTTTATTACTACCCGTTGTTTACGATTTGAGAGCCAATCTCCAATCCATGAACATAACTGCTCTCCTAAACCATGCGCCCTTAGCCTGGTCAAAAGTCGCTTATGGGGAACTGTATCGAAGGCTTTCTGGAAGTCAAGGTATGTTATATCCGAGGGAATTTTAGCGTCGCAGTTTGAATAAATGACATTGAAAAAATCGAGGAGGAGGAGGAGGAGGAGGAGGAATAGGAAATAGAGGAGGGAGAGGGGAGGAGGAGAAGGAGGAGGAGGAGGAGGAGGAGGAGGAGGAGGAGGAGGAGGAAGGGGGAGGAGGAGGAGGAGGAGGAGGAGGAGGAGGAGGAGGAATAGGAGGAGGAATAGGAGAAGGGGGAGGAGGGAAAAGGAAAAGGAGGAGGAGAGGAGGAGGAGGGAGGAGGAGGAGGAGGGGAGGAGGAGGAGGAGGAGGAGGAGGAGGAGGGGAGGAGGAGGAGGAGGAGGAGGAGGAGGAGGAGTGAGGAGGAGGAGAAGAAGAAGAAGAAGGAGGAGAAGGAGGGGGGAGAGGAGGAGGAGGGGGGGAGGAGGAGGAGGAGGGGAGGAGGAGGAGGGAGGGG
>JACEEZ010002784.1:17466-22466 GCA_016584305.1 Chionoecetes opilio
AAGAGTAGAACCAATCATTTTAAATGCTAAAAAAAAAAAAATCTTAATAACCATAAAAAAAAAATACACAATTATTATGACAAACCCACAGAGAGAGAGAGAGGAGAGAAGAAGAGAAGGAGAGAGTGGAGACGATGAGAGAGAAGAGAGAGAGGAGCAGATGATGAGAGAGAGAGAGGAGGAGAGAGAGAGAGAGAGAGAGAGAGAGAGAGAGAGAGAGAGAGAGAGAGAGATGAGGAGAAGACGGATGAGAAGACAGATATCTATAACATACGTTGCCGTGAGAGAAGAGAAGAGAGAGAGAGAGAGATGAGATGGAGAGACCGAGAGAGGCGGAACAAGATGATGAGAGAGGAGACGAGAGATAGAGGAGAGAGAGACACGAAGAGAGGAGGACCGAGAGAGAGGAGGAGAGAGTGAGAGAGAGAGAGAGAGAGATGACGAGAGAGAGAGGAGAGAGGGGAGAGGAGAGAGAGAGGAGAGAGAGAGAGATGAGAGAGAGAGCAGACGTAGACGAGAGGAGAGAGAGAGAGATTGAGAGAGAGAGGCAAGGAGAGAGAGAGAAGAGAGAGAGAGAGGAGAGAGAGATGAGAGAAGGACGAGGAGAGAGGCTGAGAATGAGGAGTGAGAGTGAGAGAGAGAGAGATGATGAGAGAGAGCGACGTTCGCGAGCGAGCGAGCGAGAGAGAGAGAGAGAGTAGACGAGATGGAGAGAGAGAGAGGAGAAGATTGAGAGAGAGAGTAACGAGAGAGAGATTGAGAGAGAGGAGAGAGAAGAATTGTGGTGAATGATTTGTGGCGAGCATCACAACACACTGGTGGTAACGCGGTGGACCCTCACAGTGGGCAACCCTCAAACGATATTCCAAGCCGGTGGGTCCTCGCAGCGACCATCGGCAAAATCCCAGTGATATGCGGTAATGAACTTTCTATTTTCATATATGTGTGTGGGTGCCTTTGTGTGTGTGTGTGTGTGTGTGTGTGTGTGTGTGTCTGTGTGTGTGTGTGTGTGTGTGTGTGTGTGTGTGTGTGTGTGTGTGTGTGTGTGGGTGTGTGTGTGTGTTGGGACAGAGATACGAGAGGGAGAATAAAGAAAGTGCTTTTATCCGAAACACTTGTGCGCTATATACCACTGAAAAATACGAAAATAAAAAAGTATATATTGTGGATTGTCTGAAGAGAGAGGACCGTTGTGTGTTCTTCGCTTTGGATAAGAAAAGAAGGAAGGGTGGAAGGAAGGAAGGTGGTGGTTTGTTGAGGCAAGGATGTGAGGGCTAAATAAATAAATAAATAGGGAAGATGAAAAAGAGGAGAGAGTAGGAAGGGAAGATATTTGTATTACAGTATTAATCAGTAATGCGTCATGTGTATGTAGGAAGATAAAACTATTGGTCAATGAAGAGCTTAATGTATTTACTCTCTCTCTCTCTCTCTCTCTCTCTCTCTCTCTCTCTCTCTCTCTCTCTCTCTCTCTCTCTCTCTCTCTCTCTCTCTCTCTCTCTCATGATTCATCCTGCCATTCTTAAGATTCTCAAAACAATAGTTAATTCTACAATATTCTTATCTATTTTATCCTCATTTTTATCTTTTCTCCTCCTGATTTACCTCCCTCTCTCCCTCCCTCCCCCCCTCCCCTCCCCCCCTCCCTCCCTCCCTCCCTCCCTTCCCTCACACCTCCCCTCCCCTCCCTTTCCCTCCCTCCCTCCTCGTAATCCTTGGAGGGAAGGAACACACCACAAACCTGCGTCAAATTAACTTGGGTGTGTCAAAAATATTTATCGTTTGTGTTGTTGCTGGTCGAAATGAATGATTAATCGCGGCAGTGTTGTGATTTGCGAAGCGTAACGTCCACATTGTAACTAGTGTCCCAAGGCATTATTTTACCCCTGAACTAAACTTTTTATTTTATTTCCTGCCCCCCACCCAGTCTTCTCCCCCTCCTTCTTCCCCCTTCTTCCCCCCACCCCCCCTTCCCCCCCTCCCCCCCCCCCCCTAGTGACCACTAACTTTATTATATTTCTATTTCACTGCACGCTCGGCTCTCTTTGAGTTGATTCATATTTATTTATTCATTTTTCTTACTTTATTTAAACGTCAATGTTATTTTCTTTCTTTCTTTCTTAAGTTTATTCATATCGATTCCTTTCTTTTTTTTTTTACTTTCTTTTTTCTTTAAGCGTCAGTTATTCTTTTTTTTTCCTATTAGACTTTTCCTGGTGTGACTTTATTTATTTATTATTTTAATTTAATTTCACTGCACGCTCGGCTCTCTTAAGTAATTCTATTCATATTTATTCCTTTATTTTTCTTAGTTTTTGGGTTTCAACGTTAATGTTATTCTTTGTTTTCTTTTTTTGTTGCATGTTTTTTTTCTCCACTACAGGCTTGGCTCTCTTAAGTGTATTCATATATATTTCTTTCTTTCTCTTAGGTACTGTTTCTATTTAATCGTCATTGTTATTTTCTTATTAATTAAGTTTATTCATATATAGTTTTTTTTCCTTACTTTTTTGTTTAAACGTCAATATAATTTTTTCTTCTTAAAAATTGACTCCTCCTTTCCTTCCTTCTTTCCTACTTTCCTTTCCATCCCAATAGATTTGTTTTCCGGCTTGCATCCTGATTTTTCCTATTTATTTCTTCCTTTATTATCTTACCTCCTCCTCCTCCTCCTCCTCCTCCTCCTCGTGCAGTGAAATAGATGAACATTTTCTCGATGAAAATAACTCAATACTAAACTCCCAGCATGGATTTCGAAATAAGAGATCCTGCTTAACAAACCTACTGGATTTTTTAATGTCTTTATTAAAACTGTGACGCTAAAATCCCTCGGATGTAAATTTACCTTGAATTTTCAGAAAATCCGTCGATACAGTTCCCCATAAGCGACTGCTGACCAAGCTAAGGGCACATGGCTTAGGAGAGCAATTATGTTCATGGATTGGCGATTGGCTTTTCAAATCGTAAACAACGGTTAGTAATAAATGCGAGGCATCTGATAGGTTAGATGTTACTAGTGGGGTGCATCAGGGTTCGGTCCGGGGTCCTACTCTTTTTTCTGATATAATCAAACGATCATGGACTGCGGACTTGTATCTAAAAATATCGAAATTGCAGATGACACCAAATTAGGCGGTGTTAAAAGCATATACTAGATAGAGAAAACTGCGAACTCATACCAAGTGATCTCGACAACACTATCAGTTGGAGTAATAAATGGCTATTAAAATTCAATTCCGATAAATGTAAAGTAATGCATATAGGCAATGATAACCTCAAATATAACTCTCAAAATGCAAAATAAATCGTTCAATGAAGTACAGCAGGACAAAGGATTTAGGGTGTCATCTCAGTAATGATCTGAAAATCAGTCCGCATTGCCTAGCTGCAGTAAAAAGGCAAATCTGATGTTGGGCTTTATTAAACGTAACCTTTGAACATAAAACTCCGAAAGTAATGACAACAATATACACGTCCTTGTTAGGCCGCACTTGGAATATGCCGTCAATTCTGGTCGCCCTGTTTCGTAAAAAGATCATGCCAAATTGGACCATGTGCAAAGAAGAGCAACAAAACAAAATTGCCAATCTTTGCGAAATCTTTCTTATGAAGAGAGGACTGCGGAAATTTAATATGGTTTCCTTAAAGGATCGTAGAATCCGTGGGGATTTGATAGAAACCTTTAAGATCCTAAAAGGTTTGATGTCATAATCAAGAGAACCTATC
The DNA here is from genome assembly GCA_016584305.1 of Chionoecetes opilio. Taxonomy (NCBI): domain Eukaryota; kingdom Metazoa; phylum Arthropoda; class Malacostraca; order Decapoda; family Majidae; genus Chionoecetes; species Chionoecetes opilio. Next base: position 21,193 of record JACEEZ010002784.1, read on the forward strand.
CGAGGCTTCAACTCAAGTGACAAAAAAGAAATATGGTTAAAACTAAACGGTCAACGTTGCATCACGATATCCGTAAAAATATTTCAATGTTAGAAGCTCGTTGCAAACGATGGAACAAGTACAGCAAATGTTGTCGGAGCCAGCACCATAACTACATAAAAAAAGACTTGACGCGCACTGTAAAGTAATGGGTATTGATAGTGAGAATTCGTATCTAGTCCCCCCGTATCGATTGGTTGTAGTGGTAGTGGTAGTTGTAGTTAGTATTTTCCATATCTATCATTCTGCACTACGAAACTTCATGTTCCTATACCTCTTCAGGGTCATGGTACATTTTTCCCAACTGGTTTCTTACAAGGAGTGATAGTTATTAGTATGTAGTTCAGCAGATACCCTCGCCTATGGACCAATAGGTCTCCTGGTGTCTTTATTCTATGTAATCCTATGTAACCTCCTCCCATCCTCCTCCTTCCTCCCCTCCTTCCTCCTCACCCCAACCACCACTCTTGTTTTTTTACTATTCCGTCTGTTGTAATTTCCGTCCTAGCTTCCTCCTCCTCCTCTTACTATTACTATACGTACTACTTCTACTGATTATCTTCCCCTATTTTTTCCCTTTTTATCTCTACTATTTTTCTTCTCTTCCTTCTTCTCTCTCTCTGCTAATCTTCTAACAGCATCTTTCTTTCACATCCTTGTTTTTTCAGCCGTTCTCTCTCTCTCTCTCTCTCTCTCTCTCTCTCTCTCTCTCTCTCTCTCTCTCTCTCTTCTCTCTCTCTCTCTCTCTCTCTCCTCTCTCTCTCTCTCTCTCTCTCTCTATCTCTCTTTGATCCTAGGTTCGATGCCCTCTTTATATACTTGCTTCCTTGAGCCACTTATTTCCGCTTTACTCAGGGCATCTTTTTCCTTGCCAGTCTGTTCATTTTCTGCCCTCCTTCTCCTCGACAAAATGGTCCTTCCCACAAAACCTTTTCATCAACTTTGGGCGACAGACTTAAGAGTGAATGACTGAAGGAGGGAGGGGAGGGGAGGGGAGGGGAGGGAGGGAGGGAGGGAGGGAGGGAGAGGATGAACAAGAGAATAGCGACCACCTTGCAATCCTAACATGCCTCCTTTCTTTGTCTTTTTTTGCTCTCTCTCTCTCTCTCTCTCTCTCTCTCTCTCTCTCTCTCTCTCTCTCTCTCTCTCTCTCTCTCTCTCTCTCTCTCTCTCTCTCTCTCTCTCTCTCTCTCTCTCTCTCTCTCTCTCTCTCTCATTTCTTTCCTCTCACCTTT
>JACEEZ010002784.1:29966-42466 GCA_016584305.1 Chionoecetes opilio
GGAGAGAGAGAGAGAGAGAGAGAGAGAGAGAGAGAGAGAGAGAAGTAATACATATAAGAATCCAATGAAATAAAGGTTTTAACAGTAGAAATAACTATGAATTCGAACACAGAATACCTAACCTTCCCCTTTCTCTTGTTTGTATCTCTTCCCTTAAAGGCTAATTCCACTTCCACCCTCCTATCCACCCCTTCCAAATTCTATCTTCCACCTTCCACTTTCCCTTCCACACCCTCCATCATCTGCCACCAATATCCTTCCCTTCCCTCTTTGTCTCCCTCTTTCGTTACTGTTTCTTCCACTTCTCCCTGTCTCTCCCTTTCTCCCTTAGCCTTTCTCACCCTCACAATTACCTTTTCTCATTCGCCCTTAGCCTTTCTCACCCTCACAATTACCTTTCCTCATTCTCCCTTAGCCTTTCTCACCCTCACAATTACCTTTTCTCATTCGCCCTTAGCCTTTCTCACCCTCACAATTACCTTTCCTCATTCTCCCTTAGCCTTTCTCACCCTCACAATTACCTTTTCTCATTCGCCCTTAGCCTTTCTCACCCTCACAATTACCTTTTCTCATTCGCCCTTAGCCTTTCTCACCCTCACAATTACCTTTTCTCATTCGCCCTTAGCCTTTCTCACCCTCACAATTACCTTTTATCATTCGCCCTTAGCCTTTCTCACCCTCACAATTACCTTTTCTCATTCTCCCTTAGCCTTTCTCACCCTCACAATTACCTTTTCTCATTCTCCCTTAGCCTTTCTCACCCTCACAATTACCTTTTCTCATTCGCCCTTAGCCTTTCTCACCCTCAATTACCTTTCTCATTCGCCCTTTGCCTTTCTCACCCTCACAATTACCTTTTCTCATTCGCCCTTAGCCTTTCTCACCCTCACAATTACCTTTTATCATTCGCCCTTAGCCTTTCTCACCCTCACAATTACCTTTCTCATTCTCCCTTAGCCTTTCTCACCCTCACAATTACCTTTTATCATTCGCCCTTAGCCTTTCTCTCACCCTCACAATTACCTTTTCTCATTCTCCCTTAGCCTTTCTCACCCTCACAATTACCTTTTCTCATTCGCCCTTAGCCTTTCTCACCCTCACAATTACCTTTTATCATTCGCCCTTAGCCTTTCTCACCCTCACAATTACCTTTTCTCATTCGCCCTTAGCCTTTCTCACCCTCACAATTACCTTTTATCATTCGCCCTTAGCCTTTCTCACCCTCACAATTACCTTTTATCATTCGCCCTTAGCCTTTCTCACCCTCACAATTACCTTGTATCATTCGCCCTTAGCCTTTCTCACCCTCACAATTACCTTTTATCATTCGCCCTTAGCCTTTCTCACCCTACCAATTATCTTTTCTTTAACTTATTCTATCCTCATTTTCACCCTTTCTTGTTCCTCCCTTCGTTTCTAGTCTCTCTCTTTCTTTCTTTCGTCTCTCTCTCTCTTTCTCTTTCTCTTATTTCTTCTTCTCTTACATTTTCTCTCCGTCATGTTTTCAGTTTCTCCTTCATTTCATTCTATCTCCTTTCCTTCCTTCATCACTTCATCTCTCTCTCTCTCTCTCTCTCTCTCTCTCTCTCTCTCTCTCTCTCTCTCTCTCTCTCTCTCTCTCTCTCTCTCTCTCTCTCTCTCTTTTCGTCTGTTTATCCCTTCAACCTCTCACGTCTTACTTACTCTCTCTCTCTCTCTCTCTCTCTCTCTCTCTCTCTCTCTCTCTCTCTCCTCTCTCTCTCTCTCTCTCTCTCTCTCTCTCTCTCTCTCTCTCTCTCTCTGCCTGAACACCCTTCTCTCGTATATATCGAAAACTTTTCATATACTTTTTTGTTCAAACTTAAGACTTAATTAAATCCACTAATATATACTGAACAGATTTCGTGACTTTCGTTCAAGTAGAAGTCCGAATGGCAAATGGCTGTTACTTTTTATTTTCCTCTTCATTCTAATTGATTCTCTTTCTTCTTTCTCCATTCCTCTTCTCTCTTACTTTAATTGATTTTTTATATATACTTACTACTTTTTTTTTGTCTGGCCTACTTAATTATATTCTCTTCTTTCTTTCTTTATCAATTCTTATATAGATTTTTTCCCTTCTATAGATTTTCTTTAAATATTTACTGACTACCTTTTTTTCGCCTGGCCTATTTTAATTTCTTCTCTTCTTTTCACATCAATTCTCTTTTGAGTCCCTTGTATTGATATTGTTTTTTAATTACTCCTTCTTTTTGTCTCACCTATTTAAATCTAATCTCTCTCTCTCTCTCTCTCTTTCTCTCTCTCTCTTTTTCTCTCTCTTCTCTCTCCCTTTCTCCCCCCTTCTCTCTCTCTTCCTCTCTCTCTCTCTCTTCTCTCTCTCTCTCTCTCTCTATTTATTGATAATTATGTTCTTTCTTAATTCTCCCACTTTTTGCAATTACTTTCAATAATCGAACGGGTCGTAAAGCTGGTACTGGATGGTTGGTGGGTTGGGCTGGGTTGGGTTAGGCTGGTGGGTTAGGCTGGTGGGTTTAGGTGGGGGTTAGGGGGGGGTTGGCGGGGGTCAGGTGGGGGGGGCGGGTTGGGCGGGGGGTTTTGGGGCTGGTGGTGGGGTGGGTTATAGCCCGGAAAAAGTACCAGGGGCCCTTTTTTGGAGTAAAAAGTTTTTTTTAATTTTTGATTATTGATGGTAAGGGCATAATATTCAGAAACTGCCGGATGAATCTTTCATACTTGAGAATTTGTTTAGGAGGCGAAATCCAAGATGGTCGCCACAATCTGGGAAAATTTTTTCCCCCTATTTTCGAAATATAGCGAAAAAAACACGAATGAAAGGTTCTTTTAATAGTTTTCGGCATCAAGATTACAATGCAGCATTATCTATAAAAATAAAAGCGAAAGGGTCTGTCTGTTTTTGTTGTCTGTCTTTCTGTCTGTGGTTGTGTTGGTATGGGTTTTTCCCCCCGTGGCGCAATCCCCTCATAGGCACATTTTTGGAACCGGGTGACCAGGGGAAGGGTTTTTAACCCCCATTTATGAGATGATTCGATCACTTTCTTCTTTTTTTTTTTAGCACCTTTTAGCGGAATTTGAAAAAAAAGTGGGTTGCGAAAATTTGAGGAAACTTGATGTGGGGTGAGGGGTAAGGGGAGTGAAGGGGTGGGGTGAGGGGTAAGGGGGGTTTGGGGGTGTGGGTGAGTGAAGGGTGGGGGTGATGGGTTGGGGGGTGGGGGGGTGATGGGGGGGGGAATAGGTGGGGGGTTGAGGGGAAGGGTGAGTAAAGGGTGTGTGGTGATGGGTAATGGGGGTGAGTGAATGGGGGGGGGTGATGGGTAAAGGGTGGTGAATGGGTGGGGGGTGAGGGAAAATTTTTTTTAAGGGAATGGGGGGTGGAATACAACATTTACATCCGTTTTAGGAAAGTAAAGAAGGGGCTATTGGAGAGCCCGGGTTTTTGGGGGCGAACAGGGGGTAGGCCGAAGGCCCACCACCAAAGCCCTCCGCGGGGAGTACCCAAAAAAAGTCCCCCCGGAGGGGGCTTGCGGGTAGTTATATCAAAAAACACACACAAAACAAGATGGCCGCCAAAATGTGTTTTTTTTTTGCAGAAAATTGACTTTTAAAGCCTTTACAAAGCTGTTAAGGACACCCAATAGCACTTAAGGCAAGGTCTGTGGGTATTATTAATAAAAAAACCCCTATTTGTAATTTTTTTTGCATTTTTTGCAACGAGGCTGATTTAATTTCGGTTTAAACACATGAGACAAACTTTTTGGTTTAACACTGAAAACATTTAGTATTTGTTAAACGTAAGATAGGGATTTTGATTTTTGACTGATGTCATGCAAAAAGTCAAAAAGCATTTGGGTTGCAGCAAATTCCATGTGACAGGCACAGAACATTGTGCACGACAGATTGGCACCCGGCAACCACATCTGGATAAACGACAAGGTGTGTCACTTCGATCCCCCCTGATCAGTCGCAAGACAGCATCTTGTGCAGGTGACTGATCCGGGACGTGTGGGTACAAGGATCTGTTGGTTTATTTTTCTTCCATCCTATTTTTCAAGGCCATTTCTGGTGGACCCCGCGTTTTTCAGGGCGGGCAATTGGATGTTTCTGATGCGCATTTTCACTTTTCCTCGAAGGCCTCGTGGTGGTGGTAGAGAGCATATTTTTTGGTGTTGATTATCCCCTTTGCCTTTTTTTGCTGCCCAAGCACTGAATCGTAATTTGACATCGTGTCATGTTTTTCGTCCATAGCAAGCAGTCATGAATTTCGTTGCCTGCGTATCCCCAAAGGGGCAGCGAAGCATAAATTTTGCCCCAAAAGGGACAAAAAGAAGCCCCTTCTTAAAAAATTTAAAAACAGTCTTTTTCCCAAATGCCGAAACAGCAACAACTGTGTCGAAACCGAAAGGGTTAAAGCAGCTGGGATTTTGGTTTGATATCAGTGCTTCTCAACGGTTTGCGTATGACTATTGCTCGTTTTGTTGGAGATTTATATCACATGAACTTAAGCCCATTTTCCAGATAGAAATGAGAAGCAGTAAAAACCCCGTCTTGTCATCTGTTTTAAGACGGTGATGCTTGTGGGTTTTCCCCCTTTGCAGCATGAGCATTTTTGAACGAGATGTATCTCCCTCTTCTGTGTAGTGTTCATATCCCTCGTTGATTAAAGTCCTCCATGTGATCTCAATGGGGTTTTTGTCTTGGGATGTGAGAAGTTTGTGATTCGGTTGGGGTTTTTATGGAACAAAACGTCCCTTTGAGTTCAGGAGATTATGTAAATGAGTGTTCTTTTTTTAAAGTGACAATTCGGGACTACTTTCTGTGATGGCAGCTCCGTGTAACCTTGAGTGGTGAATTTACGGGTTTTCAGTGTTCCTCGCATTTCTGTGACACCTTTGTGCGTTCATAGTACGATCAAAACCCCAAGTAAACATTCCTTTTTGAAGTTTCCTTTCCAATATTTGTCTGAAGTTGACAAATAGTTTTTACTGTACCACTCACGGGCCATGTATCCCCCAGAGGAGAGCAAACCACGTGATTTTGGAAGTCTTTTTTTGGTGCATTTCGGATGAAACCTCAATTTTTCAGTGATTTTCAACCGGTTTTTCCCTTTTTGGATCTTATCTCTCCTGCAATTGTGAACATTGATGTTGGGATTGGGCCAGCTCGTGTCAGCATCATCCAATCTACAGAGTTGATTCGAGCCTGCAGCACAGAATGCTCTCTGTCCTGTAAACTTTGCATGAGCATGGTATCGTGCGTTGCTGCGTGTAAGTCTGAGGCTCCCTGTAGCGCATTCTCCAGTGGGGGCCCCAAATCTCATCCCTGTAATACAGTTTTAGCAGAAATGCTGCACGATTTTTCCTTTTGTGCAATTTTTACGCAAGGATGCTGGCTTTCCCCGAGCAGGATCTTTGTTATTTATCCAACGTACATTCCCCCCCACAGAATAAACATTGTTCCTGAAGGCTAAAACTTTAAGCCATGAAAGTCGGTTTTTTTGGGGGGGAATAAGAAGGTCCTTCATTTTTTTTTTGTTCTTTTGAGATTTTTTGTATCGGGGGTTTGGGGATATGTACTACACAGTCTTAGGGATTTCACAGTAAAGCCGATCCCCTTCACAGAGTCCTCAAGTAATTTATGTTTTTCCGCGGGGGATATATTTTGGCACTTGATTATGGTTTCAATTCTTTTTCCCGTCCGGATCGATCATTTTTTTGGCTTGTCATACACGCAAACCCCATTGAAGAAGCACTCACTGGCCATGAATACGAAGGTTTTCCACCGCACCGCACAAGTACCATTTCAAATAAATAGAAAAAAACAAAATATTTTTGTTTAAACTAAACTACACAGAATTGTATGGGGGCTATCTTGATTGTTTGGTTTATTTTAGAAAATCAAGCGTCATTGGGTCCCTTATGCTGAAAAAAAAAATTTTTATTATTCACGTTTTTAGCCATTAGAACGAAGATACGGGGAATTTTATATCCCCGAAAACAGTGGCGGACTTTAATTTTTGTTCCCAGCAAAAAATTGCTCAATTTTGACAAGAAAAGCCTGTCAGTTTTTAATGTTTTGTACTAAACATCAGTAACAAGAAATATACTTTAGACAATCGGCTGCTGTATTGACGACACACTGTCAACACACACCCCGTACCTTTCCCCAAATCCCTAGCGCAAGCCTTCACCCCCCCCGGCCGGCCGGAATTTTTTTTCCCTAGGAGTTTGCAAAAGTTTGGGGGCCTCTACGCATGGTGTGCTCCGAAATAACCACAGGATTTTCTTTAAAATAATTCATTGATTCCACACAAAATTACCGTTTACAATTTTCCGAACCTAACCCAAACTAAACTAATCTAAACCCAACCTAACCAAAAATAACTAACCTAAACCTAACCTTAACCGAAAAAATTTGAGAATCGTTTGGGAAAAAATAATTTCGCCCTCCGCCCGGCGCGCATAAACACGTCTGGGGAAAAAACCACGTTGGGGAAAAACCCCGCAACGAGACCCCCCAAAAACCCTCACACGTCAGCAGAAAAACGCAAAATGTACACAATTTTATAAAACTTGAAAACCCTTTTAATGCCATGTAGCAATGGCGTTGAGAAAGTCAATTTTTTGCAATGAAAAAAAACATTTTTGGGGGCCCCCTTTTTTTTTTTAAAAGTTTTATTGATTAAAATGGCTGCATTGTAATCTTTATGCTGAAAACATATAAAAAAGGGCCTTATTCGTGTTTCTTCTCATTAGTTTCGAAGTATGAGGAAAAAAGATTTTCTCAGATTCGATGGCGACCATCTTTGGGTTTCGCCTCCCAGCAAAATTGCTCAAGTATGACAAGTGTTACCGGCATTTCTAAATATATATGCCCTACCCGCAATAATCAAATTAAAAAAAAATTTTTTACTCCAAAAAAAGGTCAAGCAATTTTGGCGTTTATCGCCGGATATTAGGGTGGTGGGTTGGGCTGGTGGGTTGGTGGGTTTGGTTGGGTGGGTTTGGCGGTGGGTTTGGGGGGCTAGGTTGGGGGTTAGGTTGGTGGGTTTGGGGGGCTAGGTTGGTGGGTTAGGTGGTGGGGGGGCTCGTGGGTTTGGGTTGGTGGGTTTGGCTGGGGGGTTGGTGGGGTGGTTTGGTGGGTTAGGGGTGGGGGTTTGGGGGTGGGGTGGGTTTGGTTTTGGGTTGGGGGGGTGGGTTTTGGGGGGTGGGGGTTTGGCGGTGGGGTTTGGGGAGAAAGGGTTTGGGGGGTTAGGCGGTGGGTTTGGGGGTAGGGGTTTGGGGGGTTTGGTTTGGGGGTTTGGGTCGTGGGGTTTGGGGTGGGTTGGGTTAGGCTGGTGGGGGGGGGTGGTGGGTTGGCTGGTGGGTTGGGCTGGTGGGTTGGGCGGGGGGGGGTTTTGGGTGGTGGGTTAGGTGGTGGGTGGGCTCGGGGTTGGGGGTTTGGGGGGTTAGGTGGTGGGTTGGTTTTGGTTTGGGGGGTTTGGTTGGGGGTGGTCGGGTTGGGTGGTTGGGGGGGTTGGTTAGGTTGGGGGTTAGGGGGGGGTTGGGTTGGGGTTGGTGGGGTGAGCTTGTGGGTTTGGTGGGGGTTTTGGGTGGGGGGTTGGGGTTGGGGGTTGGGTTGGGTTTTTGGTTGGGAGGTTAGGCGGGGGTTGGGCGGGGGATTAGGCTGGGGGGTTAGGTGGTGGTTTTGGTGGTGGGTGGGGTGGGTTGGGTTTGGGCTGGGTTTGGTGGGGGTTAGGCTGGTGGGTTAGGGTGGTGGGTTGGGCGGGTTAGGCTGGTGGATTGGGCTCGGGGTTGGGGTTTTGGTTAGGTGGGGGGTGGTTTTTTTGGTTGGGTTGGGGGTGGGTTAGGCTGGTGGGTTAGGCTGGGTTTGGGGTTTGGGTGGTGGGTTGGGTTGGGTTAGGCTGGTGGGTTGGGCTCGTGGGTTGGGTTGGTGGGTTAGGCTGGTGGGTTGGTTTGGTTGGTGGGTTAGGTTGGTGGGTTAGGCTGGTGGGTTGGGCTGGTGGGTTGGGCTGGGTTAGGCTGGTGGGTTGGGCTCGTGGGTTGGGTTGGTGGGTTTTGGGGTGGGGGTTGATTTGGTTGGTGGGTTTGGTTGGGGGTTGGGTGGTTGGGCTGGTTGGGGGGGGTGGTTTGGTTGGGGGTTTGGCTGGGGGTTGGGTTAGGGGTTTGGTGGGCTGAGTTGTGGGTTGGTGGGGGTTTGGTGGGGGGTTTGGGGTTAGTGGGTTGGTGGGCTGAGCTTGTGGGTTGGGGTTGGTTTGGGGTTTGGTTTGGGTTGGGGGGGGTTGAGTATGGTTGGGTTGGTGGGTTGGGTGGATGGGGGTTTTTGTGTTATTTAAAATTTTTTTTTACATTTGCGTCCGTGAACTTGGGATCGCAGCAAGACTCACGGCCTGCTAACACGCCTCTAACGGGAACCTGGATCGATTAGGATGACCATGCAGGTGTTCTTAACAGCTTACCTGCCCCTCCCCTCGCCGCCTACCTGGTCTCTCTCTCTCTCTCTCTACTGCTTCTTCTCTCCTCCTCCTCTCTCCTCTACTCCTGTCTCTCTCTCTCTCTCTCTCTCTCTCTCTCTCTCTCTCTCTCTCTCTCTCTCTCTCTCTCTCTCTCTCTCTCTCTCTCTCTCCTCTCTCTCTTCTCTCTCTCTCTCTCTCTCTCTCTCTCTCTCTCTCTCTCTCTCCTCTTCTCTCTCTCTCTCTCTCTCTCTCTCTCTCTCTCTCTCTCTCTCTCTCTCTCTCTCTCTCTCTCTCTCTCTCTCTCTCTCTCTCTCTCTCTCTCTCTCTCTCTCTCTCTCTCTCTCTCTCTCTCTCTCTCTCTCTCTCTCTCTCTCTCTCTCTCTCTCTCTCTCTCTCTCTCTCTCTCTCTCTCTCTCTCTCTCTCTCTCTCTCTCTCTTCTGATCGACTTAAATTTCATGCGCAATGTAATAATCTGTGGTTTTTTTCTCTCTCTCATCTGAGTCTCATATGAAGTTGTGCAATAGTAATAAATAATGTCTGTTTTTCAGCCTTTCTGTCATTCTGTCTGCTCGTTTTTTTCTCTCTCTCACCTGATGGACTTAATTTCATATTAAGTTGGGAATAGTAATAAATAAATAATGTCTTTTTCTGTCTATGTCTGTTTCTCTTTCTCTCTCTCTGTCTATCTGAAGTCCATCTTCTGATGGACTTAAGCTTCATATCAAGTTCTGCAATAGTAATAATCTGTGTTATTCTGTTCGTCTCTGTCTGTCTGTCTGTCATTCTGTCTATCTATCTGTCATTCTGTCTATTTCTTTCTATCTATCTGTCATTCTGTCTATCTATCTGTCATTCTGTCTATCTATCTGTCATTCTGTCTATCTATCTGTCATTCTGTCTATCTATCTGTCATTCTGTCTATCTATCTGTCATTCTGTCTATCTATCTGTCATTCTGTCTATCTATCTGTCATTCTGTCTATCTATCTGTCATTCTGTCTATCTATCTGTCATTCTGTCTATCTATCTGTCATTCTGTCTATCTATCTGTCATTCTGTCTATCTATCTGTCATTCTGTCTATCTATCTGTCATTCTGTCTATCTATCTGTCATTCTGTCTATCTATGTCATTCTGTCATTCTCTCTCTCACTCTCTCTCTATCACTCTCTCTCTCTCTCTCTCTCTCTCTCTCTCTCTCTCTCTCTCTCTCTCTCTCTCTCTCTCTCTCTCTCTCTCTCTCTCTCTCTCTCTCTAGGTTAACTTCTCCTTAAACACATTAGTAAGTCAGAAATATGATGCACAGTTAATGACCTTTCTCTTGCCTCACCTTACCTAGAACTCTTAATCTAACTCATCATTTTTTACAATCATGATCTCCTTCCTGAAGCACCCCACGTTATCTCAGAAATCTGCGTCATCTACACCCACGTAAGTTAGTCGTAAGTTACGCCTAAACTCACGTAACTTCTTCTTATCAACTCGTAAAATAATGAATTCAGGAACTGTGAGGCGCCATCTGGGAAATTTAGGCCATCAGTTACGAGAGTCCGTAGGAAGAGACGTGTTAAAAAACTAATTAATGGATTGTGTTACGGAAAAGAGCGTGATGTAGAAAAGGGTCAAGTGAGTCACGGTTGAAATAGTGTGTGTGGTGGGTGTGGGTGTGTGTGGGTGTGTGGGTGGGTGGGTGGGTGTGTGTGTGGTGGTGGGTGGGTGTGTGTGGTGGGTGGGTGTGGTGGGTGTGTGTGTGGTGGGTGGGTGGGTGGGTGGGTGGGTGGGTGGTGGTGGGTGTGTGGGTGGGTGGGTGGGTGGGTGGGTGGGTGGGTGGGTGGGTGTGTGTGTGTGTGTGTGGGTGGGTGGGTGGGTGGGTGGGTGGGTGGGTGGGTGGGTGGGGTGGTGGGTGGGTGTGTGTGGTGTGGTGGGTGGGTGGGTGGGGGGTGGGTGGTGGGTGGGTGGGTGGTGGGTGGGTGGGTGGGTGGGTGGGTGGGGGGTGGGTGGGTGGGTGGGTGGGTGGGTGGGTGGGTGGGTGGGTGGGTGGGTGGGTGGGTGGGTGGGTGGGTGGGTGGGTGGGTGGGTGGGTGGGTGGGTGGTGGGTGGGTGGGTGGGTGGGTGGGTGGGTGGGTGGGTGGGTGGGTGGTGGGTGGTAGAGAGAGAGAGAGAGAGAGAGAGAGAGAGAGAGAAGAGAGAGAGAGAGAGAGAGAGAGAGAGAGAGAGAGAGAGAGAGAGAGAGAGAGAGAGAGAGAGAGAGTAGAAAAACGCAGAAAAAGGCTGGAGAAAGGCGGAGGCAGACAGAAAAAACGTAGAAAAAGACAGAGAAAGGCCAAAAAGACAGAAAAAGGGTAGAGAGGCACATAACAGGCAGAGAAAGACAGAGAAAGGCAGAAAAAGGGTAGAAAAGGCAGAGAGAGACATAAATAAAGGTAGGAATAGTACCCAAACAGGACGAACAGATAGCTAATATGAATAAATATGAGGGTAAGGCGCCCCTAGCAAGTCTTCCTCACACATGAACAAAACTACAACTCACTTTTATCGCCCAACACGTGGCGGGGCGGGAAGCGGCGGGGCGGGAGGAACAGAAATCTATATTCTTCCCACGGATACAATTTCCTTCGCCTTCACGTTTACCGCCGGCGTCGCGCTGATGTGTTTCACCGATTTGCAAAAGGAAGACTTTACCATTTTTTTTCTCTCCTACTCCTGCCGTGGTTTTTCCTTTCCTAGTTAAGTCCTTTTCACGTGTTTACTTTAATTATTTCACTTACTCACTCAACAAAAATATTCTTACGTGGTTTGTATCGTTTCATGTTAAGGTAAACAGATAGACAGATAGACAGAATGCTAGATAGACAGATGACAGATAAGCAGACAGAATGACATATAGAGATAGATAAGACAGAATAACAGATAGAGATAGATAGACAGATGACAGATAGACAGATAGACAGAATGATAGATAGACAGATGACAGATAGACAGATAGACAGAATGATAGATAGACAGAATAACAGATAGACAGATAGACAGAATGATAGATAGACAGATGACAGATAGACAGATAGACAGAATGATAGATAGACAGATGACAGATAGACAGATAGACAGAATGATAGATAGACAGAATAACAGATAGACAGATAGACAGAATGATAGATAGACAGATGACAGATAGACAGATAGACAGAATGATAGATAGACAGATGACAGATAGACAGATAGACAGAATGATAGATAGACAGATGACAGATAGACAGATAGACAGAATGATAGATAGACAGATGACAGATAGACAGATAGACAGAATGATAGATAGACAGATGACAGATAGACAGATAGACAGAATGATAGATAGACAGATGACAGATAGACAGATAGACAGAATGATAGATAGACAGATGACAGATAGACAGATAGACAGAATGATAGATAGACAGATGACAGATAGACAGATAGACAGAATGATAGATAGACAGATGACAGATAGACAGATAGACAGAATGATAGATAGACAGATGACAGATAAATAGACAGAATAACATAGAGAGATAGATAGACAGAATAACAGATAGGCAGAATGACAGAATGACAGATAGACAGAGACATAACAGAAAAACAGACATACTGACAGGTGTAAAATTAGGTGATGAAGGAGACACGAGCTGGGAAGGGAGTACCTTAACGCTGACTAGTCTCGCCTCTACTGGGCTTCTTCAGAGGAATGCAAACTACTAGTCAGGAATAAAGTACTCGCTTCCCAGCCCGTGTCTCCTTCATTACCTGTTTCATGTTAAGTATTATGATGATTGACTTTTCTTTTTACGTGAATTAACATACTTGATTAATTTAACTATTTCACTTACTATCTTGACTAAAATATTCTTACGTAGTTTGTATAGTTGCATGTAAAGTTTTATGATATGATTGACTTTTCTTTTTAAGTGGCTGTTAACAAAGGTAATTCATTGCTTACTTTAGGTAATTATATTCTCCTATGGCTTGTTTCGTTGTTCCCATTGTTATGAATAAGTGAGTGATAAACAACACAT
>JACEEZ010002784.1:47466-59966 GCA_016584305.1 Chionoecetes opilio
TTACCACTAAGAACCTGGAAATCCCCAAATATTACCCCTAAGAACCTGAAAACCCCCAAATATTACCCCTAAGAACCTGAAAACCCCCAAATATTACCCCTAAGAACCTGGAAACTCCCCAAATATTACCCCTAAGAACCTGGAAACCCCAAATATTACCCCTAAGAACCTGAAACCCCCAAATATTACCCCTAAGAACCTGAAACCCCCAAATATTACCCCTAAGAACTGAAACCCCCAAATATTATCCCGTAAGAACCTGGAAACCCCCAAATATTACCCCTAAGAACCTGAAAACCCCCAAATATTACCCCTAAGAACCTGAAAACCCCCAAATATTAACCAAAGTAACCGAAGCGGGGAGGCCATCACACTGGAGCCCTCGCACACAAACACGGCTGATCACGCCCTGTCAACACTCCATGAGATAATGTTGGCTTGGTAGGGAGTAGGAGTATTGCAAGGGAGGGGTGAGGCAGGGAGGGTGAGGCAGGGAGGGGTGATGGCAAGGAGGAGTGAGGCAGGGAGGGTGAGGCAGGGAGGGTAGGCAGGGAGGGTGAGTCAGGAAGGGGTAAGGCAGGGAGGGGTGAGGCAGGGGGGGTAGGTAGGTTAGAGACAAGGTGTAGGGGTGTTATTGTGTAGGGAGGCAACACACACACACACACACACACACACACACACACACACACACACACACACACACACACACACACACACACACACACACACACACACACACACACACACACACACACACACACACACACACACAACACACACACACACACACACACACACACACACACACACACACACACACACACACACACACACACACACACACACACACACACACACACACACACACACACACACACACACACACACACACACACACACACACACACACACACACATACACAGAATGAAGGAAGGGTGTTGGTCAGGGTTTAGTCAATATCCGTTCTCTCTAGAGGGTTAAATAAATCCGATTCAAATGGCATTGCGGGGGCGAACTTGGACTGTCTGAGTGGCAGGTTACGTGACTGAGGAAAGAAAGAAAGAAAATATAAGGTAAAAATAGATGGTAAGGAATATTAACAGTAAAGAAGACAAAGAAAATGTGAGGAAAAAATGGTAAAGGGCGAGGAACATTAACTAAAAGGAAACAATTAAGTATAGATGTCGAGGTATTGTTGATGGATAGGAAGGGAGAGGTAAATAAATACAGATAATAATAAGAAAGAAAGAAAGAAAAAGTAAAAACAGGTAACGCTAAGGAACATTAGGTGGGGGAAAATGTATATAGCTATTATTAATGGAAAATAAGATGTCAATAAAAATGACAGTAAAAAAGAAAGAAAGCAAATACAAATAACAATAAAAAAGAAAGGAAAAATAAACAAAGGAGAAAAAGGTAACGGTAAGAAACATTAGATGGGAAAAAAGGATAGTTATTACTGATGGCAAAGTAGAGGTAAATATAAATATCAATAAGACAGACAGAAAAAAAGGGGGAAGAAGAGGGAAAGTAACATTAGGCGGGGAAAAAAAGTAGAGAGCTGTTATAGATGGAAAAAAAAAGGTTGAGGTAAATATAAATAACAATAAAAAAGACAGAAATAACAGTAAAGAAAGGAAGAAAAAGGGAAAAAAAAAGATACATTCATTAGACAAAATACAAAAAAAGGAACATTAAATAGGGAAAAAAGTATACAGCTATTATAAATGGAACAATCGGGAGAAGTAAATACAAATAACAGTAAACAAAAGAATGAAAAAAAGAGGGTAAGGACATTAGAGGGGAAAAAAAGTATAGCGATTAGTAACTCCTAGAGAACCAGAACGTAATTTTCATTCTAATTTGGGTACCATTAGACGATTTTTAATGAATATAAGCGATATTTTATAGATATGACCTGTTTAGTCTACTTGTCGACTAACTAATTTGGTATATTTAGTTACTTTTCGTAATTTTATGGCTCGAGAACAGACAATTTTATATAGCTAAGGAAAGATCTGGGCGTGAAGGGGTTAATTAAAGGTAAGGAAGGGTGAGGTAAATACAAATAACAGTAAAAGAGACAGAGGTCAATACAAGTAACAGTAAGAAAGACAGAGGTCAATACAAGTAACAGTAAGAAAGACAGAGGTCAATACAAGTAACAGTAAGAAAGACAGAGGTCAATACAAGTAACAGTAAAAAAGACAGAGGTCAATACAAGTAACAGTAAAAAAGACAGAGGTCAATACAAATAACAGTAAAAAAGACAGAGGTCAATACAGTACATAAAAAGACGGAGGGCATACAAAAAGTAAAAAGACAGAGGTCAATACAAATAACAGTAAAAAAGACAGAGGTCAATACAAATAACAGTAAAAAAGACAGAGGTCAATACAAGTAACAGTAAGAAAGACAGAGGTCAATACAAGTAACAGTAAGAAAGACAGAGGTCAATACAAGTAACAGTAAGAAAACAGAGGTCAATACAGTAACGTAAAAACAGAAAGTCAATACAGTAAGTAAAAAAGACAGAGGTCAATACAAATAACAGTAAAAAAGACAGAGGTCAATACAAGTAACAGTAAAAAAGACGGAGGTCAATACAAATAACAGTAAAAAAGACAGAGGTCAATACAAATAACAGTAAAAAAGACAGAGGTCAATACAAGTAACAGTAAAAAAGACAGAGGTCAATACAAGTAACAGTAAAAAAGACAGAGGTCAATACAAATAACAGTAAAAAGACAGAGGTCAATAAGTAAAAGGTAAAAAGACAGAGTCAATACAATAATAAAAAGACAGGTAATACAAGTAAACATAAAAAGACAGAGGTCAATACATACAGTGAAAAAGACAGAGGTCAAAACAAGTAACAGTAAAAAGACAGAGGTCAATACAAATAACAGTAAAAAAGACAGAGTAAATACAAGTAAGTAAGAAGACAGAGGTCATACAAGTAACGAGTAAAAAAGAAAAGAGGTCAATTACATAACAGTAAAAAGACAGAGGTCAATACAAAGTAACAGTAAAAAGACGAGGTCAATACAAGTAACAGTAAAAAAGACAGAGTCAATAAAATGACAGTTAAAAAGACAGAGGTCATACAAATACAGTAAAAAGACAGAGGGCAATTTCAAATACAGTAAAAAGACGAGGTCAATACAATAACAGTAAAAAGACAGAGGGCAATAAAAACAGTAAAAAAGACAGAGGTAATAGCAAGTAAAGTAAAAAAGACAGAGGTCAATACAAATAACAGTAAAAAGTACAGAGGTCATACAATACAGAAAAAAGACAGAGGTCAATACAAATAACAGTAAAAAGACAGAGGTAAATACAAGTACGAAAAAAGACAGACGTCATACAAATAACAGTAAAAAAGAAGAGTCATACAAGTAACAGTAAAAAGAGACAAGAGGTCATACAAATAACAGTAAAAAACAGAGGTCAATACAATAACAGTAAAAAAACAGAGGTCAATACAAATACAGTAAAAAAGACAGAGGTCAATACAAGTAACAGTAAAAAACAGAGGTCATACAATAAAAGTAAAAAAAACAGAGGTAAATACAAGTAAAGTAAGAAAACAGACGTCAATAACAAGTAACAGTAGAAAGACAGAGGTCATACATAAATAAAAAGCAGAGGTTTAATACAAGTAACAGTAAAAAAGACAGAGGTCATACAATAACAGTAAAAGAAGAGGTCAATACAAATAACAGTAAAAAAGACAGAGGTCAATACATAACAGTAAAAAGACAGAGGTCATACAAATAACAGAAAAAGGACAGAGGTCAATACAATAACAGTAAAAAGACAGAGGGCAAACAAATAACAGTAAAATGACAGAGGTCATCACTAACAGTAAAAAAGACAGAGGTAAACACAAATAACAGTAAAAAAGACAGAGGTCAATACAAATAACAGTAAAAAAGACAGAGGTCAATACAAGTAACAGTAAAAAAGACAGAGGTCAATACAAATAACAGTAAAAAAGACAGAGGTAAACACAAATAACAGTAAAAAAGAAGGAAACAAAGGAAAAAAGAGGGTCAGGAGCATTAACGGAAAGAAAAAATGAGTCTTGAAGTAGAAGAGAGTATTATTGACATAGAAAAGCCAATAGTGAAGGAAAAGAAGGCAGAGGTACTATAAATAATAATAGAAAAAAGGAAAAAAAGAGGGTAAAGGACATTAGAGGGAAAAATAAGTATAAATCTACTAGTGATGGAAAAAGGGAATTGTAAACACAAATAACAGTAAAAAAAAAAAGGTAAGCAACACTAGGAGGGGATAAAAAGTATACATTTATTATTTTATTGATGGGAAAGATGGGAGAAGTAAATGCAAATAACAGTAAAACATAAAGTAAGAAAAAGGAAAAAAATAGACGTTAAGGAGCATAAGGTAGATAAAAGCGCTGTTATTAAAGTATAGAGATATTATTGATTGCAAAAAAGTAGAGATACATACAAATAACAGTAAAAAAGAAAGTAAGAAAAAGGAAAAAAATAGACGTTAAGGAGCATAAGGTAAATAAAAGCGCTGTTATTAAAGTATAGAGTTATTATTGATGGACAAAAAGTAGAGATAAATACAAATAACAGTAAAAAGGAAAGTAAGAAAAAGGAAAAAAATAGACGTTAAGGAACATAAGGTAGATAAAAGAGCTGTTATTAAAGTATAGAGTTATTATTGATGGACAAAAAGTAGAGATAAATACAAATAACAGTAAAAAGGAAAGTAAGAAAAAGGAAAAAAATAGACGTTAAGGAACATAAGGTAGATAAAAGAGCTGTTATTAAAGTATAGAGCTATTATTGATGGACAAAAAGTAGAGATAAATACAAATAACAGTAAAAAAGAGAGTAAGGAATATTAAAGGGGAAAAAACTATTATTGATGCAAAAGAAGGGCGAGGTAAGTAAATACAAATAGCAGTAAAAAAAAGCCTGTTATTGCGCTCTTTCCATTACGGTATTGGCCACCAGTGTGTGATTGACGCCTTCGCTTCGACCCCTTCCCGGAAACTCCCCCGCTGTCGCCCAGTGTCAATAAGTCTTCACGGAATTAGCGCCGGAAATCCGCGTTCCCTTATGGATCATTAAAGCCTTTTTTTTTTGCTTTCAGTCTTTTTTTATTACAACTTGGTCTCTCGGCGCGCGTGGATACCAGGAAGTCATTGAAGGTTTAGGAAATAATTTGGTGGTGAAAGTGATTTATCGTTGGAAAATCGAAGCGAAATTCAGTGTATTATATTATTTATATTATTGATTCAATTTTATATTAATAGAAAGATGAATAAGTTAATATTTCTCACTAATAATCACAAACACGCATATTATCGTCTTTTATTTACGTTATCGTTTCAAAATTAAAATGATTATTATTGTTTTAAATTATTATCATTATTATTGATTACATGTTACACCGATAGAAAGAATGATAAGGAAATAGTTTACACTTGCTATTACATAAATATATATTAACATCGTTTATTTTTGTAACAATTTCAACATTAAAGTGATTACTATTGCATTAAATTATTGTTATTATTATTATTGATTACTTTTTATATTAATAGAAAGAGAAATATGTAAATTTTTTCACACTTGCTATTACAAAAATGCATATAATATCATGTATTTTCGTAATATTGTCAACATTAAAACGAATTATAGTGTTTAATAATGTAATAAACCTTTTTCTCGATTCAATTACTAGCTAAGTGGCAACCAAGAATCGAAAGAAAACGTGAGACAATTTACCGGACCAGAAAAATAAACACAGAAAATGGCATCATAAACATGGCACGCTCGGGGGAGACTGAACCAAATATGTAAATCTTTCCCTGCACAATTAATCCAGTCATGAGTGTATATCCCCGCCGACTCTATCAATAAAGTCGGGTAATAAAACGAGAGACAGACTAAAGCCACAGCCCAGTGCGTCAATTAGGGCGAAGAGCGACGTAGTTTTTATTTATTTTAGCCTTTATCGTACTAATTACTCATTTACAAGCGACGCGACCTGATAGATGGGGGGAGGGGGAGGGAGAGAGAGAGAGAGAGGGAGAGAGGGAGAGAGAGAGAGAGAGAGAGAGAGAGAGAGAGAGAGAGAGAGAGAGAGAGAGAGAGAGAGAGAGAGAGAGAGAGAGAGAGAGAGAGAGAGAGAGAGAGCCAGCGAGCGAGCGAGCGAGAGAGAATAAACACACATTACCACAGAATAACAACCCAAAACACAGAAGAAAAAACCACTACTACTCGACACATTAACTCTTCACTACTCTAACCTCTCCATGTATCTTCTCACACCGGGTAAAGAGGCGCAGTATAACGCGTTAGGGGCTTGAAACACAGTCATTACTCAGCGCCTGACTAATCTGAGTCTGTGAGGCAGTGAGGGATGGCAGGACACACGGTTAATCTAACTATAAACACAGGAATCGGGCGCGGTGAAAATAAGTGCTTGTGTTAACTTCCCCGGTGAGGCAGATAATGCATGGCGTGTTGGCGTTATTTATTGTGAGTTTTTATGCTATTTTTAACCTTAATTCCGGTATGTGTGTGTGTGTGTGTGTGTGTGTGTGTGTGTGTGTGTGTGTGTGTGTGTGTGTGTGTGTGTGTGTGTGTGTGTGTGTGTGTGTGTGTGTGTGTGTGTGTGTGTGTTTTGTGTGTGTTTTGTGTGTGTGTGTGTGTGTGTGTGTTGTGTGTGTGTGTGTGGTGAGTGAGTGAGTGAGTGAGTGAGGAGTGAGTGAGTGAGTGAGTGAGTGAGTGAGAAAAAAAAAGAGAGAGAGAGAGAGAGAGAGAGAGAGAGAGAGAGAGAGAGAGAGAGAGAGAGAGAGAGAGAGAGAGAGAGAGAGAGAGAGAGAGAGAGAGAGAGAGAGAGAGAGAGAGAGAGAGAGAGATTTATTAGGCCATATAGTTTTGTACATATGAATATATTACATATAGTGATAAAGCCAGGTCCTATAAGCCGAAGCTTTTATAGGACCTGAAAGCTATAATACATATATGCATAGCAAGGGACTGGTCAGGCCATTTTGAAAATATAACATTTTATAGATGATAATATTGAAGTTAACAAATAGTAAAGTAATAATTCTCAATGCATAAAAAAAAAAATCTTTATAACCATACAAAAAACATACGCAAAGAAAAAAGAAAGAAAACAAAAACAAAAAACTATCCTATCATTTGGAATAATGTGCAATGGCCAACAATGTAAAAAAACCACATAACATGGAAATTTCAAAATACACAATATGACATTTATGGTTGTAAAGAGTTTATAAATTTTCATTGTATTTTATCAAGCATGTTTTTTTTATCAATTTACGTTTGAAAGATTTTGAGTTTTCATCAGAAATAACATTTTCTGGTAAGTTGTTCCAGCTTTTAGTTCCTCTTGACAAGATACTCTGTTGTGCATGTGATGTCCTGCATAATGGTATACGTAAATTATGTGGTCTTCGGGTCACATTGTAGGGTATTGCTCTAAAGCCAAGGTCTAAAGGTAAAGAGTGTATGGATTTATGTACAAAAAGATTGGTTTGAAGGAGTATGATATCTGGAAACTTTAATAACTTGAAGTCTCGGAAAATACTGATAGTATGGTCATAACGATTTTTAAAGAACATAACACGTAACAACTTCTTTTGACTAATAAAGAGGCTGTCAATGAAGGTTTTATAGGCACCTCCCCATAAAGATGAACAATATAAAAGATGTGGATATATTAGGCTAAAATAAACTTGTAGTAAACATTTTACATTCAAATAGTGCCTTAGTCTGTAAATTATGCCTGTGTATAACGATATCCTAGATTTCACCATATCAATATGTTCTTTCCATTTCAACATTTCCAAGAGAGAGAGAGAGAGAGAGAGAGAGAGAGAGAGAGAGAGAGAGAGAGAGAGAGAGAGAGAGAGAGAGAGAGAGAGAGAGAGAGAGAGAGAGAGAGAGAGAGAGAGAGAGAGAGAGAGAGAGAGAGAGAGAGAGAGAGAGAGAGAGAGAGAGAGAGAGAGAGAGAGAGAGAGAGAGAGAGAGAGAAAGAGAGAAAGAGAGAGAGAGAGAGAGACATACGCACAGAGAGGCGGCAAAGCGAATGAGGACCACCCAGGAATGGGCCTCTGAGCAGTGGAAAGTGAACCTAAGGGGTCAACTGAAGCGTGGTCAGATCGGGTCTAAGCGTTGGTGGAGCCTTGTCAAGGAGCAACAGGGTGAGTCGCGGGGAAACACTGTCCCTCCCCTCGTCCGCGGGGACGGCAGCGTGGCTCAGACTGCCCGTGATAAGGCGAATCTCCTGGCCATGCACTTCACAGAAAAGATGTGCGTCTCTGACCCTGCGAGAACGCCTCCCACACTGCCAGAAATAGTCAGTAATAAACTAGTGAGAGTGGTGACGAGTGCGACTGAAGTGAAAGCGTTGCTGTTAAATCTGGACGTGCAGAAAGCAGTGGGGCCGGATAACGTCAATCCCCGTCTCCTCCGCCAGTGCCGAGGAGCTGGCGCGTCCACTTGCCACACTTTTCAACCACTGCCTACGAACCAGCAGGTGGCCACAAGCATTGAAGATTGGTAGTGTGGTCCCGGTACATAAGAAAAATGCAAAGACTGAGGCCAAAAACTACCGTCCCGTGTCCCTGCTGCCGGTGCTCAGTAAGGTTCTGGAAACTATTGTGGCTTCGAGAGTCACTGAGCACCTTGAGAGGCACCACCTGCTCAACACTAATCAGTTTGGATTCAGGCCGGGCAGGTCAGCTGCAGACCTGCATCTGCTGTTATCCAGGGAATGGAGTGCAGCCCTGGACCAAGGGAGGACCACTGCTGTCGTGGCTCTCGACATTGAGGGGGCTTTCGACAGGGTGTGGCACACCGCCCTCATCACAAAGTTACGCGCTGCAGGTGTGGACGGGCCGCTCCTTCAACTCTTCAGCGACTACCTGAGAGCGAGGCAACTAAAGGTGGTAGTTAATGGGCAGGAGTCTGAGTTGCAGCCAATCAGAGCAGGTGTCCCTCAGGGAAGCTGCCTCGGCCCCCTGCTCTGGAATATTTATATTAATGATCTCCTGAATTTAATCCCCAGCTCGAGGGCCTATGCCGATGATCTCACCCTGACGCAGAGCTACGGCCTAGGGGAGGATACTGCCACTGCTGCCCAGATGAACACGACGCTGAGCCGCATCGTGGCCTGGGGCAACAAGTGGCAAGTAAAATTCGCTCCTCATAAAACACAGCTGCTCCATGTCTCCAGGTCGAGCGTAGCCCTGCGCCTTATCTGCAATGGGAAGACGCTGGTGCCCCAGGACGAGGTGGAGGTGCTGGGGGTCACCTACGACTGCAGGCTGACCTTCAAAGCCCACATTGAGCGGCTCGCCAGAGAGTCTTCGGGGAAGCTGGCATCCCTGAGGAGGATGTCATGGCTCCTTGACAGCAAGGGGTTGTAAGTCCTCTACAAGGCGCAGGTCCGCTCTTCTATGGAGTACGCGTTAGGGTACGCCGTAGGTCCAATGAAAAGTGAAATATAGATTATTTCGAATTTGGCAGGGTGTTTTCTTATGTAAAATTGAATTTTAAGGGTGGTTTGTCCGCTTCAACTTTTTGGTTTGAGCACTTCTTGCTATGCAAAAATGGACTTTAATATTTATATGCAAAACATAGCTTAAAGTGCGATTTTGCATAGTAAGAATTGCTCAAATGCAAAAATGGAATTAGATAAAATCGTCTTAGAATTCTATTTTACATAGGAAATTGGCATGCCAAAGTTGAGAAAAAGAATTTTTGTTATACGGCGTACCCTAACCAGGGTACCAAAATAGTTGGATTGGGTTACGATGGGAGGAAGGACAAGACCAGGGCGATGGTGCCCGACAGCTATGGAAACTGCACCCAAGGTTGATCAGGGAGGAGCATGTGTCAGTGACAGAGGAGCCATCTGGAAGGTACCTTTGGCACTTTGTACCAGAGGACCCGGTGCCACCTGAGAAGCCTGCGTTCAAGGTGGCTCAGGCTCTCTATGATCTGCTGGTGACATACGACTCCACTGACTCACTAATCGTACTGCAAGGTGACTAAACTAGGGCCAACACGGGGTAGAAGGGTGGTACTCACGCCCATTTGGAGAAGATGCTGGGACGTAAGCTCTTCTGGAGTATATGCGTGTTGCACACAAACGAGTTGCCCCTGCGCCACCTTATCACCAGCATCGACGGGCCTACCTCATCTGACACTGGCTTCACGGGTCCAGTGTGCAGTCTGCTGTCCAGCGTGAATGAGATGCAGTACAACGCAGAGTTCAGAGGAGTGCCAGGCGGTGAAGATCTCACGGAGATACCGGAGTATATCCTGGTCAACATGTCCACTGACCAGCAGGTCTCCTACCAGCTGGTCCAGGCTGTGAAGCGGGGCGTTCTCCCGTCCGAGCTGCAGGAGATCAAGTGTGGCAAGGTGTCCCACTCCAGATGGCTCACCACAGCCCAGTCGCTCGTGTACATGTGGACCAGAAAGTATGGACTGACTGGCAAAGAACTGAACACCCTGGAAATCCTAGTCAAGTACTGCCTGCAGGTGTACTTCAAACTCTACTACGACATCAAGGTTCACCACAGACTAGAGGACGGCCCCAAGCACATCCTCACGCAGCTCAGAGTGATGAGGTCGCAGCCCAAGAAGGTCCAAACAGCTGTGACCTTCTACGTGCGGACAGGAGCATGGTTCGCACACTCAGAATATGTCCTCCTCTCGCTGATGGCGAGTCAGAGTGAGGACGACCGCAGGTTCGCCGTGACCCAGATTTTGAAGCTGAGGGCTGGCGAGGAGTATAGGGACACCAGTGTAAGACCTCGCATCACACCCAAGCTGAACTTGTCAGCCACCAGCTTGCAGACACTCATCAGCTGGCAGCCTGGCCAGGTGCACGAGCCGGCATTCACCTGTTCACTGTCCGGGGATCAGATCCAGGAGATCCTGGTCAAGCCGTACGAGGTTCCGGAGTTCTCTATCCACACTCAGAGCACCGAAAGAGTCGTGAAGCAGGTGACAGAGGCTGCGGCAGCAGTGGTGGGGCAGCAGGCCAGAGACGGGTTCATCCGGGCTCGGGCCCACCACCGGGAGACCATGCCCTGCTTCAGGTCTAAGAAGGACATGATGGACACGTTCTAGGACAACGTAGAGGCTGTGACACTGTGATGTAGTGCCTGATGAACCAACTGATCAGAAAGAGCTTACCACGCTAGTCATTTGGAGCTCATATTGGTGCATGATGCAATAAACAGGACCAACCGGACACTGCGTACTGATTTAAGCATTATTCGATAAGGGTGCAATATAAAAGTGCGATTTTGCATAGTAAGAATTGCTCAAATACAAAAATGGAAGAAGATAAAATCGTCTTAGAATTCCATTTTACATAGGAAATTGGCATGCTAAAGTTGAGAAAAAGAATTTTTGTTATACGGCGTACCCTAGTACGCGTGCCTCGGGTGGGGCGGCGCGGCCAACAAGCACCCGGCTCTCCTTGACAAGATACAGGGTCGCGCGGTGAGGCTCATCAGGGACAGCGGTGCCGGGCAGGAACCACGACTTCACAGCCTTCAGCACCGCCGAGACGTAGCGGGCCTCACCGTGATGTACAAGGTGCATCAGCAGCGGGTGCCTCACCTGCACAGACCCCGGCAGCCCCTACGGCGGCCCAGGCTCTCACAAGGGCCATTGCTCTAGCCCCCGCAGAGCTACTACAGCCCCGCTGCCGTACTTGGCACCACCAGCGTCAGTTCGTCTGCGTCTACGTCGGCTGGTGGAATGCTCTCCTTGCCTCGCAGCCACGCCATGGCGGTACAACTGTGCAAGAGTTCAAGGAACTTGTGAACGTGTGGCTGCCGAGGTGAAGGCAAGGAGATCACAATAAACACGAGTTAGGCTTTTAGATAGGGAACACTAATTATGCCTCCTTTAGCCTGTAAATGTTACAATTATTTATGTAATGTAAATAGTAGCTTACTCTGTAATGATGTTTTTGGTAACTCTGTATAAATAAAAAAAAATAAAAAAAAAAAAGAGAGAGAGAGAGAGAGAAGGGGGAGAGAGAGCGAGAGAGAGAGAGAAGAGAGAGAGAGAGAGGAAAAGAGAGAGGGGGAGAAAAGGAAAAGGGGAGAAGAGAGAGAGAGAGATAGAGAGAGGGGAGAGAGAGAGAGAGAGGAGAGAGAGAAAAGAGAGAGAGAGAAGGGGAGGAGAGAGAGAGATAGCTGCGCAATATTGTCTTTTTTTACCAGAACGAATAAGAAAAAAAAAAATTAAGACTCCCTTCCTTCTTTCTACCATTTCTTATTTTCAGTTTGTCTTTGCTTCGGATATTGCAAAGGTTTTATTTTTCCTTAATTATCTTATTCCTTATCATCGTATCACCTGCGTTCTTTACTCTTTTTTCTTATTTTCTTTTCTTTAGCTGAAGTTTCATTCCATAACTTAACGCACATTTTTTTTTTTTTTACTTCTTT
>JACEEZ010002784.1:67466-72466 GCA_016584305.1 Chionoecetes opilio
CATTCCAACCTCCATTACTACATTCCAACCTCCATTACTACATTCCAACCTCCATTACTACATTACTACATTCCAACCTCCAACTACATTCCAACCTACATTACTACATTCCAACCTCCATTACTACATTCCAACCTCCATTACTACATTACTACATTCCAACCTCCAACTACATTCCAACCTACATTACTACATTCCAACCTCCATTACTACATTCCAACCTCCATTACTACATTACTACATTCCAACCTAAATTACTACATTACTACATTCCAACCTACATTACTACATTACTACATTCCAACCTACATTGGAATGTAATTATTACATTATCCTAGCGCTTCGTGTCCTGGTGGAACGCCGACGTGAG
Source organism: Chionoecetes opilio (assembly GCA_016584305.1). Lineage (NCBI taxonomy): Eukaryota > Metazoa > Arthropoda > Malacostraca > Decapoda > Majidae > Chionoecetes > Chionoecetes opilio. The sequence continues at coordinate 67,837 of JACEEZ010002784.1, forward strand.
TTTCGACAGGGGATGCTTGCAGCCCATGTTGATCTCAAGAAGGCGTTTGACTCAGTGCATCGTGAGTCACTCTGGGATCTTCTGCGACTTCGAGGGATTCCTGCAAGGACTATTGGTTTGATAACTGGTCTGTATTCTGGGACTGAGAGTGCTGTGAAGTGTGAGGCAGGTGTATCCAGCTTCTTTCCTGTGAATACAGGAGTGAGGCAAGGGTGCGTCCTTGCCCCATCACTTTTCAACGCTTGTATGGACTGGGTATTGGACAAGGTTGTAGATCAAAGTGATTGTGGAGCATCCGTCGGCAACACCAAGATCAATGATTTTGTTTTTGCCGATGATGCAGTAATCTTTGCTGAGTCGCTGGAGGTCCTGGTGATGGCTCTCGAGGCGCTGCACGAGGAGGCAAAGCCTTTGGGACTTGAGGTCTCCTGGCTCAAGACCAAGGTCCAGGTGTTTGGAGACTTACTAGATGAAGCAGTACAGTCTGTTCATGCGTGTGGCGAGGACATTGAGATCTTGGAAAGTTTTACATACCTTGGTAGCGCAGTCATAATGACGGCGGGTCACGTCAAGAAGTCTTACGGCGGATTGGCATAGCCCACGGTGTTATGGACTCGCTCAGCGGGAGTATTTGGCGTTGTCGGTACCTGTGCGGAAGGACAAAGATCCGGATCTTCAAGTCGCTTGTGATTCCTGTCTTACTCTATGGCTGTGAGACATGGACACTAAATAGTGACTTGAAGAGACGAATCAATGCCTATGGTAATAAGTGTCTGCGCAGAATCATGGGTTATCGCTGGGATGATTACGTGTCAAATCAGCGATTGCACCGTGAGACTGAATCGAGGCCTATTACCTGCATAGTCCGTCAGCGCCAACTTCAGCTATATGGGCATGTGGCACGTTACCCTGAAACCGATCCTTCCCATCGGGTTGTATCTGTAAGAGACAATCCGGCGTGGAGGAGGCCAAGGGGGCGCCCACAAGGCTCGTGGCTGGGGCAAGTTGATGTTTCTTGTCGAGAGCTGCTTGGTATGGGAAAGGAGCCTGCATGGGGACTGGCGCGTGGTGACCCACGGGAGTGGCGTCGTAGGGTGGGCGAGGCGACGCGCCCCCCGGCGTATGCCCCCAATGATTGATTGAACCTACATTACTACATTCCAACCTCCATTACTACATTCCACCTCCATTACTACATTACTACATTCCTACCTCCAATACTACATTCCAACCTACATTACTACATTCCAACCTCCATTACTACATTCCACCTCCATTACTACATTACTACATTCCAACCTCCAATACTACATTCCAACCTACATTACTACATTCCAACCTACATTACTACATTACTACATTCCAACCTACATTACTACATTCCAACCTACATTACTACATTCCAACCTACATTACTACATTCCAACCTCCACTACTACATTCCACCTCCATTACTACATTACTACATTCCAACCTACATTACTACATTCCACCTCCATTACTACATTACTACATTCCAACCTCCATTACTACATTCCACCTCCATTACTACATTACTACATTCCAACCTACATTACTACATTCCAACATACATTACTACATTCCAACCTCCATTACTACATTCCAACCTCCATTACTACATTCCAACCTCCTTACTACATTCCAACCTCCATTACTACATTCCAACCTCCATTACTAATTCCAACCTACATTACTACATTCAACCTCCATTACTACATTCAACCTCCTTACTACATTCCAACCTCCATTACTACATTACTACATTCCAACCTACATTACTACATTCCAACCTATATTACTACAACTACATTCAACCTAATTACTACATTCCACTCCATTTCTACTTACTACATTCCAACTATATTACACTTCCCAACTCATTTTACATTCCAACCTCCATTACTAAAATTCCAACCTCATTAACTACTTACTACATTCAACTACATTACTACATTCCAACCTATATTACTACATTAACTACATTCCAACCACATTACTACATTCCAACCTCCTACTCATACTACATTCCACCATATTACTACATCCACCTCATTACTACATTCCAACCTCCATTACTACATTACTACATTCCAACCTCCATATACTACATTCCAACCTACATTACTACATTCCAACCTACATTACTACATTACTACATTCCAACCTCCATTACTACATTCCAACCTACATTACTACATTCCAACCTACATTACTACATTCCAACCTACATTACTACATTCCAACCTACATTACTACTTCCAACCTACATTATAATTCCAACCTACATTACTACATTCCAACCTACATTCTACATTCCAACCTACATTACTACATTCCAACCTACATTACTACATTCCAACCTACATTACTACATTCCAACCTTCATTACTACATTCCACCTCCATTACTACATTATTACATTCCAACCTACATTTCTACATTCCAACCTACATTACTACATTCCAACCTCCATTACTACATTACTACATTCCAACCTCCATTACTACATTCCAACCTCCATTACTACATTCCAACCTTTTCCCTTACTTACATTTTCCCAAACCCACAAATTTCTACATTCCAACCTACATTACTACATTCCAACCTCCATTACTACATTCCAACCTCCATTACTACATTCCAACCTCCATTACTACATTCCAACCTACATACCACTACACGTACATTAATAATAATAATAAGTTATAGTTATATCTATTTGTAGCTATAGTTGTAGTGGTAGTTATAGTTTTTTTGAAGTTATAGTTTTTGTAGTGAAGTAGTTATTATAGTTATTGTTGTTTTGTCTGGTTTTATATTTAACTTTTTTTCAGCATTTTCTTACTTTTTCATCTTATATTAATCGCTTTTTCATCAATATAACACACACATGAGCAAATGAACTAAAGTACTAATACAAATAAGATGATCATATAGTACATGTTAGCACAGAAATAAACACAACACCATTGCGATCCCTACCTCCTCCTCCTCCTCCTCCTCCTCCTCCTCCTCCTCCTCCCCTCCTCCTCCTCCTCCTCTCCTCCCCTCCCCTCCCTCCCCTCCCTTCCCTTCCCTTCCCTTCCCTCCTCCTCCTTATCTTCCCTTTCTTCCTTTCTCTCTCTTTTTCTTTCTTCCTGAACACCTAAAGGCGGCGTCACACTAGCAATTTTCCGTCTATTTTTTCCAGCAACTTTCTAAAAACTAACAATTTTTTGACTGCAAGCCGTCACACACACAATTGTTTGCCTGCACTACCAGTCAGCTGTTCCTGCGACTGTAAACAAACATGACTCCGACGCCATGGCAGGCTATCACTGGTATACACTTAATTATGTGTATTATCAATCGTAGACGAGCCAAACAAGCTAAAATACATACACATATACACATAAAAACAGTAATAGATGAGCGGGCATCAGCCCGCCGCTGGAGCCGCAGCAACAGTCAGGTCACAGGTGGGCGTGGCGTGAGGTCATTCCCGCTCCTTATTTATGAAAAATTCTTCTGAACTACGTGTCCACAGCATTTCGTCTATAATGGGGAGTTTTCTTTTAAACTCACGCTCAAGCCTGTCCCTCGGGCTGTCACATCCTCTGCACTTTCAGCCTGAATGATCTATCATTTACCGTAAATTCCCTGTGCTTTTTCGGGACATATCAGAATTACCCTTCAATACAACAACTGAAACAGTTCTTAATAAAAAATGTAGTTTATCATTTTATTTTTCTGCACTTGATGAAAATATTAGCAAAACAATTGAGTATTTGAAAACTCAATCTTTAAAAATCGTCTTTTCATGAAAGCACGCAAGTTCAAGCAGAATGAGGCTTCAGGAAATATTTATATGACATATGGGTTGTATGTAAGCATTCACTGAGTACCTATTTTAGATGTGTCTGTCTGTCTTGCGACGAACATTTAACCAAGAAGTAATTTAAGTGCTTGGCACCTCAACAACAGTCCTGGATCCAAGACGGTTGAAAGCGTTTGTTTACTATAAATACTCCGCCGCCGCGAATTCTACCCCCTCCACCTCAATGTCCTTCCCTATGAATCAATCAATCAACCCCTTCCCTCTGAATACCCTATGTCCTCTGGTTTATCCTATATCAACAGGTTTATCTGTTAGAGGAAGAAGACTAAATCAGTAAGTGCGAAACAGGGAGTCTTAATTTAAAGACAAGGAGTTCGGTAGAGGGAGAATTGACGTTTTAGAGAAACATATGGGTTGTTTTCTGGAGGACAAACAAGGCAAGAAGAGGAAACAAAATCGTAATTCGGAATCAGGATCTGAGGGTAAATAAGAAAGTGTTCTCGGAGGCAGCTAGATAACTTAACAGAGCACGAAATAAGGAGACGAAAGTCTCCTTTATGTGGGAAACGGTAAGTGAATATTCCAGTAGAGGATAGAGAGTGTGATGAGATAAGCGGGTGATGATAGTTAGGATGACAGTCTCTGGTATTGAGAAGTTAGGAGTATCAGGGATATGAGCCGTGAGGTAAGGAGCGGCGGCGCTGAGCCGTGTCCCTCGCCGTGTGGTGACAACAGGAAAGTGAGTGATAACAGATCCTGCCCGCTAGATGGTTTCTGTGGAGATGCTGAACG
>JACEEZ010002784.1:79966-84966 GCA_016584305.1 Chionoecetes opilio
TTAGTCAGTTATTTAGTCACGTAGTTAGTCAGTTATTTAGTCACTTAGTTAGTCAGTTATTTAGTCACTTAGAAATAGTTAGTTAGTCAGTTATTTAGTCACTTAGTTAGTCAGTTATTTAGTCACTTAGTTAGTTAGTCAGTCAGTCATTTAGTCATTTAGTTAGTCAGTCATTTAGTCATTTAGTTAGTCAGTTATTTAGTCATGCACACGTGTTCAGTACTCGATCAAGAACCACTTAAAGGAGAATTGGTTGGTTAGTTAAGAAGGAGATGTGCAGGTAGTGGAAATAAGTGATTAAGTGTCTTTTCCCCTTCTTTCTACTCTATTTCTCTCGTGTCTTTGTACTCTCTCTCTCTCTCTCTCTCTCTCTCTCTCTCTCTCTCTCTCTCTCTCTCTCTCTCTCTCTCTCTCTCTCTCTCTCTCTCTCTCTCTCTCTCTCTCTCTCTCTCTGTCCCTCTCTTTCTTTTTTCTAGTCTCGTCCATCTCCTGCAAATTTATTCCTCACTTGATGATACTTAATTATCTCTATATCTCTCTCTCTCTCTCTCTATTTGTCCTTTATCGCTCTATTTTTTCACAACGTCCAGTTTTCCTCGTGGTGTGTTTTTGTGTCGTGTGTGTTGTGGTGCTGTGTGTTGTGTCTTTGCCTTCGTGTCTTCTTCCGTTCTGTTGTTTTGTTTAATGTACAATCCTCATCTCCATTTACTTTCTCTTTTAGTCTTCCCTCTCTCTCTCTCTCTCTCTCTCTCTCTCCTCCTCTCCTCTCTCTCTCTCTCTCTCTCTCTCTCTCCCTCTCTCCTCTTTAATCATCTTCCTTCCTCTCCTCTCCTTCCTTCTCTTCCCTTCTTACCTCACTTCTACACTCCCTCTCTCTCTCTCTCTCTCTCTCTCTCTCTCTCTCCCTCTCTCTCTTTCTCTCGCCTCATCCCGCTCTCGTCTTCCTCTCCTCTCTCTCTCCTCTCTCTCTTTTAATTATCATCCTTCCTTCCTTCCTTCCTTCCTTCTTCCCTTCTTACCTCACCCATACACCCTCTCTCTCTCTCTCTCTCTCTCTCTCTCTCTCTCTCTCTCTCTCTCTCTCTCTCTCTCTCTCTCTCTCTCCCTCTCTCTCTTTAATTATCATCCTTCATTCCTTCCTTCCTTCTTCCCTTCTTACCTCACCAACTCTCTCTCTCTCTCTCTCTTCTCTCTCTCTCTCTCTCTCTCTCTCTCTCGCTCTCTCTCTCTCCTCTCTCCATCAATCTCTCTCTTCTCTCTCTCTCTTCTTATCTCCTCATCCTTCTTCCTCTTCCTCACCACTCTCTCTCTCTCTCTCTCTCGCTCCTTCCTCCTCTCCTCCTCTCTCTCTCTCTCTCCTCCTCTCTCTCTCTCTCTCTCTCTCTCCTCTCTCTCCTCTCTCTCTCCTTTCTTAAGGTTTCTGCTTGAGGGAAGAACGCTAAAAGAAAATTCACTCTCAAGTCTAATTTCAGCTTCCAAGCGATCATAAATCTTTGCCAACCCACACTATGTCCTGTGGTCTTAGGGGGAAGGGGGGGGAAGAAGAGAATGAGGGGAAGGGGGAAGGAGGGAAAGGGGGGATGATGGTACCTCTTCTTTCCTAGTATTACAGTTTTCAGAATTTTACTCCCACGCACTCCATGATCCCTCCTCACCCACGGCTTTTGTCTCCTCCTATTTCCTTCTCCTTTCACTCCCCTTTTTTTTTCTTCCTCTTTACTTGAAGTGTAACATATTATCATCACTCACACTCACACACTCACACACACACACACACACACATATTCTCTTTTCTCTCTCTCACACTTTCTCTACCTTCATCCGTCATACATTTAGTTTTACAACCTCACTTCCTCTCTTTCTTTTGTCTTGTTCTTTCTCTTCTTTTTCCTTATTTTATCTCCTTTTCCTCTTAATGTTTCCCTTCTCCCCCTTTTCATCTCACGGGAAATCTCTCTCTCTCTCTCTCTCTCTCTCTCTCTCTCTCTCTCTTCTCTCTCTCTCTCTCTCTCTCTCTCTCTCTCTCTCTCTCACTCGCTCTATATCTTCCTCTCCTCATTTTCCGCCTCTTGCCTCCCTTCCCTCCACACCAATGCCAGTACCGCCTCTCTCTCTCTCTCTCTCGCTCTCTCTCTCTCTCTCTCTCTCTCTCTCTCTCTCTCTCTCTCTCTGCCTCTGTCTCTCCTCTCTCTCCCCATTCTCCACGCATACAAACCTCATTTTGTACTCTGCCACGCAAACAACATCCTTGATAACGCCTCACACACACACACACACACACACACACACACACACACACACACACACACACACACACACACACACACACACACACACACACCACCCACACACACACACCACACACACATACACACATTCAGCATTCTCCACTCAAGTCATTTCTCATATTATTCTCCTCTACATTCCTCCTCCTCTCCTCCTCCTCCTTCCTCCTCCTCCTCCTCCTCCTCCTCCTCCTGCTCCTCCTCCTCCTCCTCCTCCTCCTCCTCCTCCACCTCCTCCTCCTCCCATTGACCCCATTCCCGGCGTGATGAGCAGAAAGGTGATACACACAATCAAACAACTGTCGCCTCACCGTCACTCGCCGCGTCCGTCGCAAATTGAATTGAATGATGCGTTTGGTCTGGCGGGCTGGGTTACCGCCGCCCACTCTTGGCAGCCTCCCGCCCTCCTAACTGCTGGACGCGTCATGACCCCCTTAAAGCCACGCCAGGATAAATGTTTCTCCTCTAATGCCAACCTATTTTTCGCGCCATTCGAGTCTCAGTTAAAAAAAAAAAGGCGAAAGAAATAGATTCAGTAATGAGAAAAAAATGGATGACATAAAAAAAAACCAGAGGAAAAAAGTAACAAAATAATTCAGTAACAAAAAGAAAAGAAAAGAAAATATAAAAAAAAGCTGAGAAAAAAAATAGATCCACAAACTAGAATGAAAATAGAAGCCATTATAAAAAAAAGCCGCAAAAAATTATATTCAGTAACGACATAAAAAAAAAAAAAAAAAAAATTGACACCATTTCTAGAAAAAAAAGGAAAAAGGTTAAGAGCGAATCTTTTAATACCGAGTTTATCACAGAGCCTTCCTGACGGTACCACAGAGCCTACAGCGCCTTCCTGACTGTACCACAGCCTACAGAGCCTTCCTGACGGTACCACAGAGCCTACAGAGCCTTCCTGACGGTACCACAGAGCCTACAGAGCCTTCCTGACGGTACCACAGAGCCTACAGAGCCTTCCTGACGGTACCACAGAGCCTACAGCGCCTTCCTGACTGTACCACAGCCTACAGAGCCTTCCTGACGGTACCACAGAGCCTACAGAGCCTTCCTGACGGTACCACAGAGCCTACAGAGCCTTCCTGACGGTACCACAGAGCCTACAGAGCCTTCCTGACGGTACCACAGAGCCTACAGAGCCTTCCTGACGGTACCACAGAGCCTACAGAGCCTTCCTGACGGTACCACAGAGCCTACAGAGCCTTCCTGACGGTACCACAGCCTACAGAGCCTTCCTGACGGTGCCACAGCCTACAGAGCCTTCCTGACAGTGCCACAGAGCCTACAGAGCCTTCCTGACAGTGCCACGGAGCCTACATAGCCTTCCTGATGGTACCACAAAGCCTACAGAGCCTTCCTGAGGGTACCACAGAGCCTACAGAGCCTTCCTGACGGTACCACAGCCTACATACCCTTTCTGACGGTACCAGAGGCCACAGAGCCTACAGAGCCTTCCTGGCGGTGCCACAGAGCCTACAGAGCCTTCCTGACGGTGCCACAGAGCCTACAGGGCCTTCCTGACGGTGCCACAGAGCTTACAGAGCCTTCCTGACGGTACCACAGAGCCTACATAGCCTTCCTGAGGGTGCCACAGAGCCTACAGAGCCTTCTTGAGGGTGCCACAGAGCCAACAGAGCCTTCCTGAGGGTGCCCCAGAGCCTACAGAGCCTTCCTGAGGGTGCCACAGGGCCCACTCAGCCTTCCTGAGGGTGCCACAGTGCCCACAGAGCCTTCCTGAGGGTGTCACAGAGCCTACAGGGCTACCTGAGGGTGCCACAGAGCCTACAGAGCCTTCCTGAGGGTGCCACAGAGCCTACAGAGCCTTCCTGAGGGTGCCACAGAGCCCACAGAGCCTTCCTGAGGGTGCCACAGAGCCTACATAGCCTTCCTGACGGTACCACAGAGCCTACAGAGCCTTCCTGACGGTACCACAGAGCCTACATAGCTTTCCTGACGGTGCCACAGAGGCTACAGAGCCTTCTTGAGGGTGCCACAGAGCCTACAGAGCCTTCCTGAGGGTGCCACAGAGCCTACAGAGCCTTCCTGAGGGTGCCACAGAGCCCACAGAGCCTTCCTGAGGGTGCCAAAGAGCCCACAGAGCCTTCCTGAGGGTGCCACAGAGCCCACAGAGCCTTCCTGAGGGTGCCACAGAGCCCACAGAGCCTTCCTGAAGGTGCCACAGAGCCCACAGAGCCTTCCTGAGGGTGCCACAGAGCCCACAGAGCCTTCCTGAGGGTGCCACAGAGCCCACAGAGCCTTCCTGAGGGTGCCACAGAGCCTACAGAGCCTTTTTGAGGGTGCCACAGAGCCCACAGAGCCTTCCTGAGGGTGCCACAGAGCCCACAGAACCTTCCTGAGGGTGTCACAGAGCCCACAGAGCCTTCCTGAGGGTGCCACAGAGCCCACAGAGCCTTCCTGTGGGTGCCACAGAGCCTACAGGGCCTTCCTGAGGGTGCCACAGAGCCTACCTGACGGTACCACAGAGCCCACAGAGCCTTCCTGAGGGTGCCACAGAGCCTATAGAGCCTTCCTGAGGGTGCCACAGAGCCCACAGAGCCTTCCTGAGGGTGCCACAGAGCCCACAGAGCCTTCCTGAGGGTGCCACAGAGCCTATATAGCCTTCCTGACGGTGCCACAGGGCCTACAGAGCCTTCCTGGCGGTGCCACAGAGCCTATAGAGCCTTCCTGACGGTGCCACAGAGC
>JACEEZ010002784.1:94966-97330 GCA_016584305.1 Chionoecetes opilio
TTAGGTCTGACACTTGTTATTAAGTAATTTTTGGGTGCTGAATCCAAAACTGATCTCAGTTTTTCTCTATCACGTAAGTTTTTGAACTGTAGGATTTCGTTTTTTAAAAAATATAAAAAAATATGTACATAACGGTAACAGTGCTTATTTTATAAAAAGTTGCAAATGTTAACATACAATGAAAAAATGAAAGAAAAAAGGCATGAATAAATGTTTATTTAACATTATCATGTTTTTAGAAAGGATAAGGCTATAATTTTGTGCAGGTAAGGTAAAAATTACGTTTGTAGCTTTTTCGGAGTGTTCAACTGAGGGACTATCGCGTTTGATGCTCCAAAAAATAGTTCAGCCATCATATGCACATCCCATCTACCCTGGTAACGTTCTTCCATAACCTTCAAATCTTGGTGAAATCGTTCACCTTCCTCGTCGCTAGCAGCACCAAGATTTCCGGAAAGTTGGCAAGATGGCTATGCAAAAAATGTACTTTAATACTTATGTTGCAACCAAGCGCTTTGTAGCTTCCAATAGTTTCTGAACAATTTCTGTGTAATTTCTTGCCCGTGTATTTTCCCAAAAAAGTTCTTGACGACGTCTTTGAAGATAGCCCAAACATTCTTTTTTTAATGTCTGACATAGTACCGTTGAAATGTTCATCTTTGATGAGCTGTCGAATTTGTGGACCATCAAACACCCCTGGCCTTGATTTTTTCAATTGACAGTCCAGGAAATGCCAAGATGATGTACTTCAAAACAGTCGCCATCAGTTGACAATGCTTTACAAAATTGTTTCATGAGACCTAGTTTTATGTGCAGAGGGGGAATATTATTTTTTCCTGTCAACAAGGGCTCATGTACAATGTTAGGATCTCCAGGTTTAAGATCAGATCTCGGAGGCCAATTCGTCTGAACCCAATGCTTCTCTCGAGCTCTGCATCCCACATACAGAGAAAGCAGGGATACTTTGTGTATCCACGTTGTGAAACCCAAAAAGGAAGGACACCATTTTAAGGTCAACACAGATGATCCAATTGTGTTTTCATATTGCAATAAAATCAATGACTCTCTTTTCATCTCATATTCTTTACGAAGACAGACCCAAGCCCAATAGGGACTGCGCCAAACAAATGTGCCCTTGTGTAGAAGGACACACTTCAAGCTCCGCTTTGAGCTATCAATAAACAACGCCATTCATTTGGATGTAGATTTAAAGCCCAATTCCTTCAGTAAACCAGGAATGTTATGGCAAAACACAAAACCGCTGGCACTCGAAAGTACTGCAGAAAGTACTTTCTCTGGTTCGAAAGTATGATACCTTCACTCCTTGTTCAAGTATGTTTTTCTCGTTCAGTCTTGGTGCTAGTATTTCTGAAGCTTTTTTGGATAGGCCCAAATCACGTGCCCAAATCATTCAACTCGTGCTGATCAAATTCCCCCCCCCCCCCCCACGAACTGAAAACCTCGTGAATGTCAAAATCTGCATCATTGCTGTCACTGCGTTCTTCAAAAATCACTCAGATCTTCTAGAGGAGGTAGTTGTTCGAAAACTGGCACTGGAATTTCAGCTGAATGAGGCTGAATGAGGCTCACAAGTGGAATTTTGCTTTTCTGGAGGGTAAGCTGGGAGAAAAAACTTGACGTGCTAGAAACAAACTGACTACGATTTGGAATCGCATGGGCCCAATTTTTGTCTAAATAAGCTCAAAAATCTAACTCAACAATTTTTTTTTCTTCAAATTGTTCCCCAGTGAATTATCCATTCCAAAACATCAGACTTGCAATAAATTTTTTCATTACATTTTTTGGGTTTTATTCCGGAAGCTGTCAACCCAAAACCTTAGACAGAGATAATAAGAGACAAGAAAAAGAAAAAAGAAAGTGTGAGACTGTGTGTGAGAGAGAGAGAGAGAGAGGAGAGAGAGAGAGAGAGAGAGAGAGAGGAGAGAGAGAGAGAGGGGAAGAGAGAGAGGAGAGAGAGAGAGAGAGAGAAGAAGAGAGAGAGGAGAGGAGAGAAGCGAGAGAGAGAGAGGGGCAATTCACCGCCCTTCTCATGCCAATCCTCTGTGTTAAATCAGTGCCATTCTCTATATCTATCTATTCTCCCTTCTCTAGTGCGTCTATCAATTCCCCCTTCCCTTATATTAAGATGCGTTTTCAATTCTTAACACCCTCTTGTCACCGATCTTCATGTACTTCCTTGCCTCGAGATATCATGCTTCTCTTTCAATTGTCTATTTACACTTAAAATGCATCAAGATGGGATTCACTTCTCAAGAGGACATGTACGTACGTATCAATAGAAAGTAAAAAGTCCACGCAATCCTTTTTCAATACATTCTTTTTGTCTATATTTTCCCTCTTTCC